>CM050424.1:25782030-25924530 GCA_027564155.1 Gymnocypris eckloni scoliostomus | reverse complement strand
AAATTTCTTGACTTCCCTGCGTTTGTTTGCTCTCTGCACACACTGAGAAATCGCCTCAGACCATGTTTCACATCAAAAACAACAGCAGAGGAAGAGCGATTCACCTGCTCCCCTCTCTGCACGTCTGCATTCACAGCGAATCGCTGAGCCACGGTAGAGTTCAGAGATCAGCTTTGAAAATAAGGCCAGGGGTCGCAGTTCGCCGCGGCTCAATGCCCCGTGGCAACAGGAATAGTAATAGAGTTGCTGGGATCCGGCCCGGGCTGCTGTGAGGAGAGGCTATTGTTTATGGGCCTCTAGGGCTGGAGCGATGAGGCTCCTCCGGCTCCTCTGTGCTGATGCTGGATTTCTCAGGCTCCTCTTGAGGAGTTCAGCATTCATTTCTGCGTGAACTTTGGCCGTTACAGTTTCGCACCGCATCCTGCCCACCAGTGATGGATGTTCATTCTGAGCCAGGCGCCAAGAAACAGTTTCTGAGAGAAGAAAACAAAGTACATCATGGTTTGCAATATATCTTACAGAGTCCATGGGTAATGATGAGCTGCAAATAAAATATACATCATACAGAATGTGATTCGCCAACATCAGCCCACATAGCGATGACATCTGAGCTCACACTTCTCTTACTGTGTGTAGTGGAGGTGAATACACTCAATAACCAGTGAACAACAGCACGCTCTTGGAATCCCACAATGCAATGCAATGCAATGCAATGTGACAAATGAACTCGATCACTCACCATCAGACTGTTAAAGTAATTTTTACCCAATGTTAAAAGAATGAAATATCTATTTCCAAGATGATATCTGAATGCCCTTTGCAGAGTTATATAAAGTACGTGTTGAGGACGATTGTTGCACTCTTTGATTCACAGACTACTTTCCTCACTTAGGGTCATGCCTGTACAGTATCAATGCTCTGATGTACTGTGCAATGTGTGTATGAACTTTACGTTACGATTACAGTGTTTGCAGATCAAATTTGATCTGCCTAGCATATTTCATGGTTAAAGGCAGCTGAACAGAACTCAAATAAAACTTGTTATTTTAAAGTATTTTGTTCTGTCAGTTACTCTGCTATACTCTGAGGGTGTTTAAATGTTATGCTTTTGGAAGATGGTTATATCCAAATAAATGTGCACTGCTTTGAAAGGCTACATTCTTAATAGTTAATGCATGTGGAAATCAAACCAAGAATCTTGCACTGTGAACATCATGCTTTACTGCTTTCAACACTTCTGTTGCTCAAATTGTATTTTTTAATGTGAAAAACAGTTAGAATACAATTTATAGTATTCAAAATTTGTGAAAACAAAAATATTTTAAAAAGTTGTTTTACAGCAATTCCGAATTGTACTGATTCTGACTTAAGCCCCCCATAAAAATCGTCCCCAGAACTTTAACCTATTACATCCTGCACAATATTCAGCAAGTAGCGTAGCTTCTGAAAACAGACTGGCTTGCAATCCTTCAGCATAAACAACAACGTCTTGGAGATACACAAACCGTGGTGACTTTGCTTTGTGGTCTAGCATATCTTTGTGAGTTTGACACATATATAAGCTCTAGAAAACCAATGGTTACATCATCACAATTAGCTGAAAACAGCACTGGCCACAACAAGGGCTCACGTGACAATGTATTCCACACAGTCACCATGTTCTCAGAGCAGTCGGAGCCAAAATTTAATCCAAACCCATGTCATCGCAAGCCACATATGTACACATGAAATTACATCGCGCTGCAGTAATTGGTCACGTCGGCGAGAGTAAAGGTGGATGTAGAGGGTCTTGCAGCAGGGGTTGATGTGAGGGTCTCTGGCTTCTAGAGACTCAGAGGAGCCTGTGGTCAAACCAACGGGTCTGTTTGCAGGATTTGACCGTTACATCTCAACATCAGTCAGACGCCTACATGAGGAGCGTCTCACACACTCATAAATTGTCACTTTGCGTGTTTGCTAGTCACACATGCATGTTTGCTAGTCAGTGAAATCCTTCGTGTTAACAAGCTAAGGCTGCTGATGTGATGTTAAACTAGCAGCTTGATTCAATCACACCGTCCTCTAAAAATATAATGAGGGGAGAGGTGTCAAATGTAGCATTTCACAGAAATGCTTGAAGTTATTAGTGATTCGGAGACTGCTCGTGTTGGAGGAGTTCCATAAAAGAGTGAGTGAATGATTGCCATTTGTGACTAATATTGTAAAATTAACTATAAATTAAAGATGTAATTCAAAAAGTACCCTTTATCATATTCAAACGTCCTCATTATGCATTCAAGCCAAGTCTCGTTTCCTCTCCAAATGCAATTAAGTGTGAGCCTTTAAGGATAAAGTAAGCTTGTTAATAAGTTCACAGAGTAATGAAAAACAGCCTTTTTCTTTATTGCTGAGGTGAGAATACTGAATCTAATAACAGGGCTGTGAAACATCAGCGGCTCTGAGCTCTGCACCTGCCAACTTCTTGGGGTTAAAAATGGAGCTGTGTGTTTTTCTCATTAGACGTGCAAACCTCGGCTCTGACATCTGGGATCTCCACGACAAATAAACAGACATGATTAAATATCCCAGCATAGCGATGTTGACTCATGATGGCTGTTAATGCAAAGTTTAAGTACTGTCAGTGGGAGAAGTCCTCGCAATGAGACGACGAAAGCTAAATATATTCAAGCTGTTGAAATGTTTTGCAGATTCAAGCAAAAAAAACAAGCATGTAAACTTGCCGACCTATATCTTGGGAACAGCTAGGGTTAGGATTGTGAAATTTGGTGCAAAAGGGCATGAGGACAATCTGAGGACATGAGGAGAGTTACAACACAATCAAGGATTCTGGCATCATCCAAATGCAATTTAGTTTAATTGTGGTCATTTCCTTTTCCAGTGTGCTTGGATTCTGATGATTGTTGCTTGTGGCTACATTTCCAGATTTTGATAACAAACAACTGTTCAGTATGTTTTGAATCTGACATCCGCTGAACCTTCAGCCCAGCAGCAGATTAATATGTGATACGAATGGCATATGTAAAGTAACAAAGCATTACACTTGTAACGCCGCTCTGGGAGCCCATCGGTGAGAAAGAGCCAAAAAGGGCAGTGGAAACAATTTCCTCATCCACGCCTCGGGCCAGAGATTAGAAAGTGTCAATTATACATGATGTCAGTCTCACTTACCATGAGGAGCGATTATGCGTGAGATGAAGTGGACAGCAGCGGGTGATTTCAACATCGCTCGGTGCCACTGTCCACCGCTGAACATGACAGCCGCCCGACACATAATGAATTGCATTCGCCAAAAACAACAGCTAGATGCACTGGCCTTATTTATTGATTTCGCTGCTGCTCACACAAAGCCCACACCAACAGCCCCCAGCAGATTCAGCAGAAACACGTCTGCACAATCGGACAACTTCCACATTGGTTCTGCTTCTGGAGGGAGCGCGACCTGCTATTCGTTGATCTTGTTTGTCGAGCTTGCGCTCAAAACACTTAGCTTTGACTTCAAGGACATTTGTTTATTCTTGGACAGGAGCCATTTTTATCAGAGCTGTGTGCATAAAGCGGGCTTATTTAGCAACCGGCGTGTTGCTTTGAATATGTGACCCCCTTGAATCCAGATGTCAGAAGAAAAGAATGTCTGCACCCTGCGAAGATCTTCTTTCTCTGTCCCAGAAAGCCTGAGAGGGGAGAGAATTCACGCTGAGCAGGAGCATGGATCATGGTAATTGCCAGCGGTACCTTGGGGCCAGAGCGATGAGCTCATTATTTTTCCCAAAACCCTTAAGTCTCGCAAAACAACAGCCGGCCGGCCACGGCTCTCAGTGGGAGTCGTGGGTGTGTGTTTGTACGTGACGGTGTCGTCTTCCAGACATCCACTCTGCTGAAGCGTCTGCGAGTTCTTACTGTTTTCATGATAATAAATATAGCTCGTTACAAAATAAAACACATTTCTTACACAGACTCACGTCTCTGACTTGAAATGCATTTTCTTTGAAAATCTAAAAGTTTTGCTTAAGTTGCATCCCTCTCATTGAGATGCTGAAGAGTACAGACTATAGTATCCATCCATCCATCTATCTATCTCTTTAAAAGACAATCTCTGTGTCCCAATGTTCATACTATCCATCCTAATACTGTGTGAGATTAGAATAGGTGTGTCCCAAAACATAATATGTTGAAAAGATTATGCCAAAAGTCCCGGGATGGTCTACTATTTCAAGCAGATTTATTAAGTGTGGGTCTGTGTGTACTCTGATGGCTTATACTGCCCACAATCCATAGTGCTTCGGTTAAGGATTCGGGTTAGAACTACAAACACAAATAAAAAGTGTTTAAAAACTACAAACATGGTTAAAGGGGGATAAGGGATAGTTCACCCAAAAATGAACATTCTGTCATCATTTACTCAGCCTCAAGTAGTTCCAAACCTGTATGAATGTGTTTGTTCTGAACACAAAGGAAGTAATTCTGAAGAATGTGGGAAACAGTTCTGGGACACTATTGACTTCCATAGTCAATAGCGTTTTTTCTCCCTATTATGGAAGTCAACGGTGCCCCAAAACAGCCTGTTGTAAACTTTCTTCAAAATAATAATAATCAACATTTGACCTGGTAAAATATATATGTTATCTGTGTTATATTTAATATCCAACAACAGTGTGAACTTTCATAAACATCCATTTGGTCATTAATTTTAAATGCATCATTATACAAAACATATAAGCAGAGTTTCTCCATATAAAGATCCACAGCTGGAAGATTAACAAGCTGCTTCTTTTCTCCAGTACAGCAGGAGGTTAATTTAAATGAAATATGAAGGATATTAACTGTGACAAGTTGATTGACAGGCCAGTTTATAGTGACAGGTGAGTGTAACTATGCGACAGAGTGTCCGTTAAAGATTCAAATGACGTGATAGTTTGTCCCAAAGCTTGCGTACTCTTCCACTGCACAGTCAAAAGTGTGTATTTTTCCTCACCTAAAGAATAAATACTTTGAGGTAGTAGTATAAATAGGCACATTGGGATGCAGCACAAATCTCTTGCAAAGGTTTTCATGGAGTTCCTGTCCTGAGCGTGGCTGGTATCGGTCACTACTTAACCGATATAAATAACGAACGGAGCTGATATGGTGTGGATTGGCATAGAAAGCCTTCTAAATCCAATACAGCTTAATATATAGTACCGGGTAATACTTTTGAAAATGCATGAGTGCATTTCAGTGTATGAGGTATGATGTCCAAAGCAGCAGACTGTATAAGAAGAAAGTAGAAATACTGTATAAGGAAAAACATTTCATGCTTTTAAGAGCCCTTTAGATAACCTGATATCTGTATCTATATTTAGATATATGTAATTCAATAATAGTTTTGTTATTGTTTTAAATGCAACAGTGTTTTTGCATCAGATTATGAGGCTTCTGAATGGCTGTCAATGGAGACTCGTGCTTCAGCTCCAGGGTGTAGTTTCAGCATCTACCAGAAGAGGCTAACAGGGACCAGCTGAGCAGCCAAATGCTGACCGCTTCATGACACACACACACACAAACTCATGCATGCGCACACACACACACGCACAAACACACACGCTCTCATACACACTCACACACACACGCCTCACACAGTCTGTGTGTGTGTGTGTGTGTGTGTGTGTGTGTGTGTGTGTGTGTGTGTGTGTGTGTGTGTGTGTGTGTGTGTGTGTGTGTGTGTGTTTATTGTGAACTATCAGTGTTATTAATTAGCTTCACAAGCACAATGATGGCATAATTTTCGCCCGTAAGCAATGGTTTGAAGTTAAAATTGCCTTAATGCTGGATTTGTTTCAGCTTTTGTCTTCTCCAGATGCTAACTGATGGACTGGAGTGCTGTGGATTATTGTGATGTTGTTATAAGACTCTCATTCTGACAACACCCATTCACTGCAGCGCATCCATTGATGAGACAGTGATACAAATGTGTATAGGCATGACGATGTGCAGCAGTTTGTTAGTATAGTCCATATCTACACCATTCAAGAAGCATCGTTCTTCATCAAAAGTCATCAAAACTAATATGTTTTCAGACTAAATCAAAAGCAGCATACGAATCACAAAACCTGATTGTCCTCCTAAGCTTTCATTCAGACAGTCTGTGCAATCACAGCTCAAATCACAGCCACTAGTAAAGGTCTGATAAAGATTCTGATCCGGGTTCAGCAGGCAGACATTGAGTTTAGTCATCACAGCCCTGCCTCTCTGTCGGATCAAACTTAGATCCTGTGTTTAACTATACAACATCCACTTACTCTCGCCACACACCAGACCTTTAACTAAAGCCTAATTAATCTCCTGACGATTAATCACAGCGACTGATCTGTGCTCAGGTCACTCAGACTGTCATATTATCAGTTTGACTGCACTGACACTACCAGAGAACAAAACCTGGACTGAACTGTGCTGAATAATGACACTACTGCCGTCTGTAGAGCTGCTTTATCGTTGAATCAAACAGTGATATTGAGATTATATTATAGTTTAATTCATATTTTGATTTAGAATTTGATGTTTTTATTTTACCTTCTCCATTTTACATTTTAATTTTAGGTCAGGTTTAAGTAATTTTATTGTGTGCTTTTTCATTTTTAGTTTTTTTATGTGTGTAAAGTTTTTATGCATACAGTTGTATAGCTTTAGTTTTATTTTAGTACATGAATTTAATCTAAATGAAATTAGAAATGTTGTCTTGGCAGCTAGCTGGAAAAAAGAATATGTTTATATTTCTGCTTTCTTTTCTTTCTTTTTTTAATTTTAGAATCAATTTTAGTTTGACTTAACTACAATAAATATGAAATCAATTATTTTCATAATGTATGGATTTTGCAACATCACCACTTATTTTAAGGATCGTAATTTGTCTCAAATAATGTCTGTTGTTTTCCTGATGTTGAACTGCTTTGAAACGATCAGTATTTTATAATGTGCTATAGAAATAAAGATGACTTGACCTGACATTGATTAAACTTGATTAGACTAGATTAAACTTTTCTCATTCCACGATCCTCCAGATTTAAACGCTTTGCATCATAATCAGCACAAAAGATATTTGTTGTTGTTTTTTTCCACTGAGAAACCTAGACAGAGAGGAACATGTTATTACTCAGAGACTTTCCATAGCTCAGGAGAGTTTTTAATTATCAACTGTATCTCTGTTTCTCCTGAAAGTCCAATCAAGCTATCATTGAGTAAAAGCATGAAGGTATAACATGCAGTCAGATCATCAGCCTTCATCTGAGGAGCAGGCAACATCTCCATGTGTCAGGAGAAATACATGAAAATGTGACTGTGTTTGTTTCAGACGGACAGACTGACGCAGATCACTAGACCGGGATGAACTTGAAGGGGATTTTCTGAGAGAGACACAGATTGAAGTGTCACAACTTCAGCAGGTTTTAGCAGCTACAAATACTCTCAAAGCATTGCCTAAACCTGGAGATTTCCCATTGTGTGAGTGCTACACCTACTACATCCCAGCCAACAGAAGAACCAGCCAAAAGAAGACAATGTTTGCATCCAGCTCGTGTTTGAGAGATCGATCGCTCGCTGTAGTCTCGGAGAGCAGCAGCTTCTCTTCATTAACAGGTGGTCCTGCTCTTGGCAGACCGACTGCATTTCTGCGTTTTGAGGCGTCTTGACAAGTACTCAACTGTCATTCTGCCAGCAGAGGAAGGTAAATACATTAATTTACGACTGATTAGGTTACTGAATTCATAAAATCCCACCTGAGAAAACAAACAGCACATTCAGAGTGCTGAAGACGTTGATTTAGTCATTTGAAACTGTATATAAGTGTGTGTTTCGTAAAGGGG
The DNA here is from genome assembly GCA_027564155.1 of Gymnocypris eckloni scoliostomus. Lineage (NCBI taxonomy): Eukaryota > Metazoa > Chordata > Actinopteri > Cypriniformes > Cyprinidae > Gymnocypris > Gymnocypris eckloni. The sequence goes on along the minus strand of CM050424.1, from coordinate 25,916,695 downwards.
TCATGAATATGAATATCATGTATATAAGAAAGGCTCCAGGTAATCACAACTGTTCATTTTAATCTAAATACTGCTCTCTTGACATTACTTATAATTACTAATTACCATATTACAATTTCTGAGAAATTAAATACAATGCAATCCTTTAATTTTTAAGAGTTGTGCTTCATTAATCTTGCAAAAAAAACTAAAAATGAGGAACGACAGACAGTACAATACATACACTATATATGCGATATATGCACACACACTCACACAGACACACTCACACACACACAGACACACACAGACACACTCACACTCACACAGACACACTCACACACACAGACACACTCACACACACACACACACACACACACACACACACACACACACACACAGACACACTCACACACCAACACACTCACACACACACACACACACACACACACACACACACACACAAAGACACTGAACAATTTTAATAGCTGAAACAGTATAATCTGATTTGGGAGAAGGGGAAAAAAGACGGGCTCGGGAACGCAATCGCGATTTCTACCGAGGGGGATATCCCTCAGTATCCCCAGCCATACCCCCACCTCCCTCCCCAGAAGGCAGGAGGGCCCGAGTGAATATGCTGTCCAGGGGGCCCAGAATCCGTAGCGGCAACCCTGGGACACACTTCTCAAAACTTTGTCATTCTTTGAAAACTGCTCACACGGTTCTTCTGAACAAAATGCACTAAAACTACCAAAACATTTCATTCAGATTCGTTTTAAAATAGCAAAGTCGTTCACCCTATAAACACACTTCATCACTCTTAAAACTATGACCTAAAGAAACAGACAGTATACATTGTCTTGTTTAATTAAAAATAATTTACAAAACAAGAATGACACTGTCTACTGCTTATAATTAACAGCATGATAAGTTATATTATCCATGTTTACATAACAGTTCCTAAGTTATCCCCTTGAGTACCGATAGTAATGAAACGTTTAGGTGTTGATTGACATCTTGGCCGTCTCAGGATGCATTAAAGCGGACATAAGGCCGTGATTCAAGTATACTGCACCCTTGAACATCTTGGCCATTTCAGGATGCATTAAAGCGGACATAAGGTCGTGATATAAGTATACTGGACCCTTGAACATCTTGGCCGTCTCAGGATACATTAAAGCGGACATAGGTGTTCAGCTATATCAAATAGCTTTTTATGTTAAATATGGTATTACTGTAGAATTGTAGCATATCCCTGTCTTATTATTTTGAAAAGAGTATGTAAATGTGCACACTGGCCTGTAGGTACATTGAGTTTTGATGGTGTTGAGTGAGAAAATACTTAATTGAATGCATTTTGTTCCAAAGCACTGATAAATGATCCACAGTTTAACTCATATAGACTGCTGTTGTGCTCACTGTGCGAATAGTATAGAAAAGTATGACCTAAGTATTGAGAAATGTGTCTTAACAACTGTAATGAAGCACTGAATCCTCTCAGCCAGTTGAAGAGCTGGATTTGAAGTCTTTAATAAAGCTGAACAGCAGCTGTATGTCTGTGGCTGTGAATCAGGAGTGAGGCCATAGACTGGAACGCAGAGAAAACATCTGAGTCGCCACTCATTACAGCACATGAATGAAGCCTGCTCAACAGCTGAAGAGCAGTTTGATAAAGTCCACTGTCCCTACAGCAAACAGCTCTGCATTCATGTAACATCATATTAAAACATGCCAGCACTTATCAGGCACTGATGAGCAGCCCTTCACATCCACACTGGAGAAAACCAGGTGTTGCTTTTCTATAACAGTCTTTAAGCATCCATTAAACAAGATTGAATCAGCTGAGAAACAGAACATAAGAAATATGTTTTGTTGTGTTTTTCCTCTGCATTTTGTCTTGTTCTACATTTAAATCTAAAGCTTTTGTATAAAAAAAGGAAACAAACTTGGTCATTTTAAATTTGGGTTACTCTGTATTTGAAGGTGTTTGTTACAGTGTAATTACACAAACAAGTGCTCTGTGTACTACTGTACTTACTGTAGAGTTATTACTATAGTAAGTACATGTTTACAGAGCTACTAAAAGGACTTTCACATGTGCACGAGAAATTGTTCCCATGCGTTACAATTTCCAGTTGCGTCACTTTTGCCATCTTACAATGAACAAAAACATGCATGGATGTGCATGAATTAGCCTAATTGAGATCTATTTTAGATTTGGCTTTCAATACAAAAACGTTGTTTCTGACACCAATAAATCATCAATGAACCGCATGAGAACAGCTTTTCTCATCAGGTTATATTCCATCTGAACAATGCATAACATCCAGAACTGTACATAACTTCTCAAAACTTTTCATCTGTAAAATAGCACATTCATAGTGTCTTGTATTTTCTGTATATTTTGTAAATAACTTTTTAAAACATTTTCACATTCATAATTGTGTCAATTTTCTGTATATTTTTTATTACCATATTGTAGGGGTGGCATGGTATACAGATGTCACAGTTCGGTACGTACCTCGGTTCAGTGGTCACGGTTCGATACGATTTCGGTACAATAGAAAAAAAAAATCTACTATGCTTGGTTTCTTTTAATTTGTGACCCTCTCTGTGAAATCCAGGCTAAAGTCTCAAAATCTAATTATGAGATAACAAGCATCAAAGTTGGATTTCAACCATTAATTTCACTATAATTTCAATCTTTGGCATGGCCTTACTCAGTCAATATTAAATATATGAAGGTTACATTTTCACAGAATGTTCTTTTCCTTATGAAGAATGATTTTATGAAGAAAACAGTAAATAAATAAAAAATCGACTTTAGCTGGGTTTTCACACAGAGGGTCACATTTATTTTGAACAGAGTAGTATTTAGTACAGTGGTAATACAAATAATGAACAGATAAACAAGGTGGAAAAAACAGTGCGGCATGTAACATAGCCTATGTATATGCTGAGTTTCAGTTCATGTATGTGACGGCTTAATTTGTTCACAGAAAGGAAACTCAAAAGGCAGAGAGCAACGTCCTATTTGTTTTCTTTATTTTATAAAAGCACAATGTTTTGTTTTCTTTGTTACTGTACACAAATAAAAGCAAACATTTATAAAGTGATGCATCATTAAGATGATAAGTGTTTTAAGTTGATGCTGTTGGTATAAGGAAACAGTTGAAGTGATTGCTCAACTCCTGGCATTCGCTGTTCTTCTGCTGGCGGTTATCAAACAGCGTTGCATTACTGCAGCTCCCCCTTCTGAATTGAGTGTGAATTGCCAGTATTCGTTGTAAGGCCTCATGCACATACCGTGATGGTTCGGTGCGAATACATGTATCGGGCCCACATCTACCATATTGCTTTTTTTGTTCTCTTTATTATAAGGGCCCGAGCACCTATGGTGTGAGGACCCTCCTGGAGTTGTTCTATTTATTATTATTATTTCGATTCTTCTTCTTAAAAATGAAGCGCCAGAAGTAGTGAAAATTTACATTATATAGGTTTCAAAAGTTGGTGTGGCAAAATGGCTTAATAGCGCCCCCTTTTCATGTTCAAATTAGTGCACCTCCCGCTACGTTTCACGTACATGTATAAAAATACATACAGCACACCAATATCTCAAAAAAAGTATCTTGGAGCAAAATCCGAAACCTAACAGGAAGTTGGTTATTTTTCATTTTCGCTTAAAATTTTGTCATTTTTGCCATTTTCAGGCATTGTATTTTAACGAACTCCTCCTAGAGATTTAATCAGATCAACACCAAATTTGGCCAGTGAAATCTAAAGCCCTTTGTGATGTTAAAGTGCCAAGATCTTGAGTTTTCGTTGAAGGGCGTGTCCGTGGCGTGTCCTGACAAATTTAATTGTTTCGCCATGAAAAAGGAAGTTGTTATAACTCAGGCATACAATGTCCGATCTGCCCCAAACTTCACATGTTAGATAAGTGTCCTGCGATGGAAGGATCTACATGCCAATACTCAGTTATATTCATAGTGCCACCTGCTGGCAACAGGAAGTGACATGTTACTTCCTGTTACTTTATCAAGTTTTTTTATTTTATTGTTTAGTTTTTTCATTGCTAACACGCGTTTACCAATACTTAAAGTACTTTTTATAAATTCTTGACAGACATCACACAATTATTATAATAGTTAATTATCTGGCCAAAATCATATCTTGTTAAATAAATATGAACTCTACATTTCAAAATGCTAAATACTTTTTTCCTGATTCAAAATCGAGTCATTCGGTGAAAACATTAGCACTAGTTTTCAACCAACAGGAACATATAGTCACCAATAGAGCATAGACAGTCAAAATGCTAACGCCGCCCAGAAGGCAATGGTTCGGAGAGGGAGATGTTCTGGGTGTGTGGAGTCCAGAATGATTTTCTTTGCCTTTTCCTCACTATGGAGGTGTAAAGATCTTAGGTTGGGCAGGGCGCCAGTAATCCTCTCAGCAATCATGACTGTCTGCTGTAGTCTCTTGATGTCTGATTTTAACCAAACCAGACAGTCTTGGTCCAAATACTCCTCTCTCTAATCCACCTTGTTTCTCTGCCTTCACAGACGATGCATTAAAGCGGACATAAGGCCGTGATACAAGTATACTGGACCCTTGAACATCTTGGCCGTCTCAGGATGCATTAAAGCAGACATATGGCCGTGATATAAGTATACTGGACCCTTGAACATCTTGGCTGTCTCAGGATGCATTAAAGCAGACACAAGGCCGTGATATAAGTATACTGGACCATTGAACATCTTGGCCGTCTCAAGATGCATTAAAGCGGACATAAGGCCATGGTATAAGTATACTGGACCCTTGAACATCTTGGCCGTCTCAGGATGCATTAAAGCAGACATAAGGTTGTGATACAAGTATACTGGACCCTTGGACATCTTGGCCGTCTCAGGATGCATTAAAGCGGACATAAAGCCGTGATATAAGTATACTGGACCCTTGAAAATCTTGGCCATCTCAGGATGCATTAAAGCGGACATAAGGCCGTGATATAAGTATACTGGACCCTTGAACATCTTGGCCGTCTCAGGATGCATTAAAGCGGACATCAGGTCGTGATACAAGTATACTGGACCCTTGGACATCTTGGCCGTCTCAGGATGCATTAAAGCAGACATATGGCCGTGATATAAGTATACTGGACCCTTGAACATCTTGGCTGTCTCAGGATGCATTAAAGCAGACATAAGGCCGTCATATAAGTATACTGGACCCTTGAACATCTTGGCCGTCTCAGGATGCATTAAAGCAAACATATGGCCGTGATATAAGTATACTGGACCCTTGAACATCTTGGCTGTCTCAGGATGCATTAAAGCAGATACAAGGCCGTGATATAAGTATACTGGACCATTGAACATCTTGGCCGTCTCAGGATGCATTAAAGCAGACATAAGGTTGTGATACAAGTATACTGGACCCTTGGACATCTTGGCCGTCTCAGGATGCATTAAAGCGGACATAAAGCCGTGATATAAGTATACTGGACCCTTGAACATCTTGGCCGTCTCAGGATGCATTAAAGCGGACATAAGGCCGTGATATAAGTATACTGGACCCTTGAACATCTTGGCCATCTCAGGATGCATTAAAGCGGACATCAGGTCGTGATACAAGTATACTGGACCCTTGAACATCTTGGCCGTCTCAGGATGCATTAAAGCGGACATAAGGCCTTGATATAGGTAGAAAAGCTAATTTTTGAGCAAACAGGTCTTTATGAAATCATGTGCATTCATACTCTCGTTTTCTTCACAGTACAATTGCGGTGAAGGACAAAGGAAATAGTTATAGGTTACATAAATCAGACACTGATGTTCACGCATGTGAAAAGTTTCTCATGAGAACATTTTGTTCATGTTTACAAATGTCCATTTAGGTGCTCTGTACATGGGTAGTTGACAAATAAAAATTGGACTGTGTCCTATAGTGTGACATAGCAAAAACATAGAAGAAAAAACTTAACATACAAATAACATGAGAAACATGTTTCTTCATTCTTAGAGTTACAAATAGCAGGTTAGAAATGTTAGAGGATTTTTTTTTCATCACATCATAGGACACATTAATATGTCAACTACCCACATGTGTTAAAATAAAGTGTTAGCTGAATCAAACATTAGTTCTCTAAAACAATATTTTTACAGCTTGTTTTAAGGATATGCTATGTTTTTCTGATAAACAATGATGAGCCTCACTCCCACATGTCAGCAAAATACAGCAGCTGGACAGACGGCTGGTGTGTTTGACTCACGCTTGTCCTGCGCTCCTCAAGGTTCTTTTATTCGTCACATATTCAATTATTCAGAATTTAATCAGTAGTGAAATTTAAAAACTTTACTCTTCTCAATGCCTCCATGTTCTGGACAGATCAGAGCAGCTGCGCTGGAGGAGGAAGGCCATGAGAAAGCCATGCGAGTGGGAGAGAAACGAGACGAACTGTGTTAAACTAAACCCAAACACATACACGGAAGAAGTTACAACTCTGAGAAATAAAGACTTCCACCTGGCAGCACACGAGAGAAGATTCACACAAACACTCGCTGCGTATTTACCCACAAATCACAGTAATGACCTCTGGGCTGTTTATTCACAGGAGCACAGAAGAAGCTGCGCCGATGCTCCTCGAGACGGACGAGAAGAGCGCACACTGAGGTTTGTGGAGGGTGCTCTTCGCCACAGGGAGGAGACGCATGAGGAGTCAAATTACCAAACAGGAACCAATGAGACGAAGGGTATTCAGGTTCACTACAGAGTTTAGTGTGTCAAGCCCGGCTGAGGACAGCAGCAGCCAATGAGACGAGCTCAACAAAAGAGAGAACGATGTGCCGTGCGTGAATACAGACACACCAAATGTGAGACGCACGTCTGGTGTGAAACGAGAGAGAGAACAGCAGCCACATCGATATGAATGGATGAGTGCAATACCACACTAACTCAATGATAAACATCTGATTGGTTTTATACGTGTGCCGGCTGGTTCAACATATAGTCAGCACAAACATTTATATTTATGCATATTGCATGATTCTACCTAAAATTACTTATATCAGTTTTTGATTATCTAAGAATGAAGCCCAAGTTGCAAACACGATATCGTGCCAGATGAGCTACAGGAACAGTAAAGATGATTCATATTTTAATAACTACACCAATGGACCCGTTTCACATTTCCACGTTTCTCAGGGGTGCAAGCAGTCAAAGCTGGGTAAACTTCACAGCTAAAAAGGTATTTCAACTTAAAAACTTAAGTTTGAAGTCAAACTGTCTGTGGCTATAAACTGGCTATAATCAAACTGGCTGTGCAAGTTATCGTAACTCAAATTATATAAAAACATTGTATTAAGTCTTGTTGAAATTAGTTAAATTAAGTTAATGAGTTAAAGTAATAGAAAAACATATGACTTACTGATCATATAATTTTTTACTTTTTATTATTATTTTTTAGTAGTGAAGACAAACTGCAATCATTTTGCATTCATATTTGCCCCAATAGCAAAATAAAAAAATCCACAATAGAGTTTCTATGACGTCACAAATTAAGAAAATATATGGATAGACTGATTATGGCGGTCACAAGAGAGAAAGATGTCAAATTTGCCATCACTCCATCAGCCATTGTGTTAGAAAAATCACACAGCAGTGTTAACTAGTTTACTGTGATTTGATGTCAAGGTAATAAAACCTATAAATATACAAATATTTATACATATTTACAATGTTCATAACAGCGAACTGCATCATGACAGCCATTAAAAAGTGTCCATAGCACTGAATATCGCACCAGTCGACTGTGGTGGTCAGTAACAACTACTTTGTTACTGTACTTAAGTACATTTTTCAAGTATCTGTACTTTACTGGAGTAGTTTTATTTTGAGTAACTTTTACTTTTACTTCACTACATTCCAAAGCATAATATCGTACTTTTTACTTCACTACATTTCATAAAACATATCGTTACTCCTTATAATACATCACGTGCTCCGAGACACAGAAGCAGTGTATGATTCATGAACAAACTGATTCTTTTCAATGAACCTGTTCAATCGGTTCGCAAATCGCAACAAACGATTCATTCACAAATTTCTCGAGTCGAAAACTCACTGATTCAAATGATCCGTTTAGAGCGAGTCTTCTTCAGTGAACTGAACTCACAAGTAAAGAACCGGGAGATCTTGTGAGCGCGCTACTGATGCTGTGAAAAGTACGTTACTAATGTCGAATTTTAGGATTAATTATTGTAACTGAAAATAATATTTAGGTCAAAACTGTCAGTTGTTTGTGAACTAAATCTGCTGTAAAGGGTGATCTATTTAAGTCCACTGAAATGCTTGAATGCAGACAGATCAACATCAGTGTCTAACGTTATGTTTTAGGTCAAAAAACAAAACATTAAAATAACACCGATTAAATAAAATAACTCATGCACGTTCATATTCCCCGCTGCTGTAACGTTAGCAGTTTTATTAAAATGCTATGCATTTAGACCTATGTGACGTCTGTTTTTATATTGTTTATCAACAGTATACATTTTTATATTGTTTAGATCAACTAGCCGAGTAGACAGATATGAATGTTTATTCATAACCATACTGAAAATAAGTAAATATTGTTAGCTGATGCTAACTGTCTAGCTAACAAGCTTGCTGGTGCTAAGTTGAGGACATTTTTTGATATAAAGTCCAAATATCGTTATTCAGCCACCTAACGTTAGATAGATTCCATCTGAGGGAAAAAGAAAGGATGTGATGTTCAGAACATAGTAACTACAGTAATTATCAGAGTGGGAAGTGATGCCCTCTGGGGGCATTTGGCCAGGGGTGTTTTTACACCACAGACAAGGTTTGAGAAGAAAAAAAAATCCTTATGAAAATATCATTAGATTTTCCTTAAAATGTTCTTCCTAATTTCAGGCCTAATTCTCATGTCATATATAACTGACGTTCTGCAAAACAACAAGTTCTAAAACTGGTGAAAATTAGATGGTGAAATCTGTTTTCTCTCAGGTACATGGCAGTGTAAGCTTCACAGTGAACATTACTACATCACTCTCATCAACGTAGTCCATATCAACAAAATATATATCTTGACTCTATATAGTGGTTATTTTGGGAAAAACCCAGGTATTTTGGGCAGTATGATTATAAAAATATGTGCTAATATAAAATTAAATAAAGTAGTCTATATAAAATTGCAAAATAAATCTGTCTATCAGTACTTTTTACTTAAGTACATAAAAATTGAGTACTTTTGTACTTTCACCGAGTAAAATTGAAAAAGCAGTACTTTTACTTTTAATGGAGTAATATTTTATTATACGTATCTGTACTTTTACTCAAGTACTTGATCTGTGTACTTTGTCCACCACTGCCAGTCGATCAAATATAAGTCACTCTGACTGATAATCACTGATATTCTGTAGACACTCCATCTGTGTGGTCTTTGTTTCCAACAGTTAATGAATGCAATCATCCAGAATCCTGCTTCCTGATTTATCCTGCATATTAAAAACATGTCTGATATCAAACACAGACACACAGAAACCAGACCTCAGACCTTGTACACAGCAGCAGATACCTTCCCGCAGTGCTCTGTTATGACGGCTACAATGCATGCTTCTATATGAAACATCAGGGAATCAAACCTTGAACTGAGTTAAATGCAAAGAGGAAAAAAAAGATAAACATACCAACAAAAATAAACTGAATATCGAATGTATCTGGTCAAACAGCGGTAGTTATTTCATTTCACTCTCAGATTGAATTCAAATACAGTATTGTGTTTTGTTTTTTGTTTTGTTTTTTTCAACAACAATAGTGGAATATGAGAGTAGTACAGCAGGTGTCAGAGTTCAGCTGCAGATCTGTGGACCAACACATGCACACACACACATACACACACACACACACACACACACACACACACACGCATGTTGGTTTTTATGGTTTACGGGGACTTTCCATAGGCGTAATGGTTTTTATACTGTACAAGCTGTATGTGCTATTGCCCTACACCTACCCTACACCTAACCTTAGCCCTCACAGGAGACGGTGCATTTCTATTTTCCCTCAAAAAAACTCACTCTGTATGATTTATAAGCGTTTTAAATTATGGGGACACTGAAAATGTCCTCATAAATCACCTTCTCCTTGTAATACCTATGTCATACCCATGTCATTATACAAATTTGTGTCCTCATAAACCACATAAACATGCCCACACACACACACACACACACACACACACACACACAGTGAGATTATTCTACAATGAAAACACTTGTCAAATGAGGTTTTATATCCTGCTCATTTGGCATTCAAGAAAAAGTCAGGGTTGAATTAATTCTGTTTAAGAAAACAAACAAACAAATCAATTAAATAACCAAGCCTTCTGACAGGTTTAGTCTAATTGAGTCAAATTATTGCTACTATACAGATAAATGTGAATAAAAATATTAAATAAACTAAACAATTATGAGTGTAAAACCTACACTATAGAAAATGCCTTTTTGAGGATGTAAATAAAAGTAATATTGGAGTATGTTTTATAATAAAATAATAATTCAGTCCTACTGCCTGAAATGGGTCATGGGTTTGTTTTTTTAATTTTGTGCTGTTCTCTGAGGTCCACTTATGTTATCAAAATTTTTAAATCAAAAAACTATAATTAACCCTTAAATGCATACCTCGGGTCTTTAGCAACCCGGGGCATCATTTACTACTCTCTCTCTCCTTTAGTTTTTAAAGTTAGACATCAACTTTCTTAGTATTCCTCAATCTATTAATTATAAACAAAATAACGAGAAACAAATAATACAATAAAAAAGAATGCATGATTTCTGATCTTCTTTTTTTTAAGCAGCACTCTCCATTTTGGGATTTTGGGACTCACAGTTGAAAAAGACGTATCAAACTTAAAATTATAATATTTCCTGACTTCAGCGTGCTACACACACAATGTTGGTGTCTTTGGTAAGAAGACCCTTTGGCCTTTACTATCCATCATTCAGAGTTGATAATGCTCAAAAAGATAAATATATAGCCACCCCCCCCCCCACACACACACACACACACACACACACGTTTGTGGAAAAATATTTATCTACCAAATGTATTGAAGAGTTATACAAATTATAAAATTATTTTAGTCATTTTACATACCACTGCATGTTTTTCTATTATACAATTATTGTATAATAGAAGCGATGTAGAATCAGTGGGTGGGGCTAAACAGGCAGTGATGTAGAATCGATGGGCGGGTCTAAACAGGCAGTGATGTAGAATCAGTGGGCGGGTCTAAACAGGCAGTGATGTAGAATCAGTGGGCGGGTCTAAACAGGCAGTGATGTAGAATCAGTGGGCGGGTCTAAACAAGCAATGATGTAGAATCAGTGGGCGGGTCTAAACAGGCAGCGATGTAGAATCAGTGGGCGGGTCTAAACAGTCGGCGATGTAGAATCAGTGGGCGGGGCTAAACAGGTAGTGATGTAGAATCAGTGGGCGGGTCTAAACAGGCAGTGATCTAGAATAAGTGGGCGGGGCTAAACAGGCAGCGATATAGAATTGATGGGTGGGGCTAAACAGGCAGTGATGTAGAATCAGTGGGCGGGGCTAAACAGGCAGTGATGTAGAATCAGTGGGCGGGTCTAAACAGGCAGCGATATAGAATCAGTGGGCGGGTCTAAACAGGCAGCGATATAGAATCAGTGGTCGGGACTAAACAGGCAGTGATGTAGAATCAGTGGGTGGGGCTAAACAGGCAATGATGTAGAATCAGTGGTCGGGGGTAAATAGGCAGTGATGTAGAATCGGTGGTCGGGGGTAAATAGGCAGTGATGTAGAATCAGTGGTCGGGACTAAACAGGCAGCGATGTAGAATCAGTGGTCGGTGGTAAACAGGCAGCGATGTAGAATCAGTGGTCGGTGGTAAACAGGCAGCGATGTAGAATCAGTGGTCGGTGGTAAACAGGCAGCGATGTAGAATCAGTGGTCGGTGGTAAACAGGCAGCGATGTAGAATCAGTGGTCGGTGGTAAATAGGCAGCGATGTAGAAACAGGCGTTGATTTACATCATTGCCTGTGTAGCCCCGGAGGCAGAGGCTTCTTCTGCGGAGGCAGAGCTTATCGACACTATGACATCATAGAGTGGTACAATCCACAAGCTATCGTTTTAGCAGATTGCTTCAATAATAAGCTGTTTTTAGACTAATGAGAAAGTTTTGAGTTCTGAAACTTACAGGATGCTTTTATAGTACAATGACTGCTTATATGTCAAAAGATCAAGGGAATTTTGGTTTCTCATTTCACGATCCCTTTGAAATATCACAAGATCAAGATTTATATGTGATAATTATCGTTTCTTTGTAATTCTTTGTGAAATTTACTACCGATTTCTTTGTAAGAATTGTTTCAGTGTAAAGATTTGTTTTCAGTGCATGGCTCCACTCAGTCTAACCAGCACCACACAAACATATAGCATCTGTTACAGCAGACTCTATGAGCTGTTGTGTGTAATGTTAAGTATATTTTAATATGTGACTCAGTATGCACAACATCCTCCTGACTCCCTCAGGTTCAAGAGACATCGACACACCATACATTTTTGAAACTAATCTTTCTGTTTGGTGACTGCTTTCAGATGGGATCGAGTGATCTCTGGAGATTCTTAAGAGGAAGGGCATGTTTGGTAGCTGTGGCCACATTAGCGCATGGTTCATGAGAAAGCAGCTCTGTTGGGCACAATGAGACGAACACACCTCACAAACCCGCAAATGTCAGAGAGGCTTCCTGCTGAGCGGCCCGTGACCCCGTGACCCCAGCAGCGCTCACAATTGGCTGTTCTGAGGTCAGATGTCACACAATTAGCACGAGGATGAGAAGCAGAGCAGGAGCAGAACAAGAGTGGGAGGAACAGGAAGAAACTGAGTAAGACACTATTTATAGATGAAGCAAAAACACACGATTAAACGAGAAAAGCTTCAGAAGACACATCCAAACTCTTGACAGTAGCTTTAATGTGACAATCTCCATCTAAGTACAGCACTAAATATTGTAGAGTTAATGCTAAATCTGCCTCAAAAGACCAGTTTATTTCCATTATTTAGGCTGGTTATGTCACGATCTCTTCTTAGTTCTTAGCAATGCATATTACTAGAGATGCACCGATGTATCGGCCGATAAAAGCAATGTATTTCACTATCGGCCTATAGTTCAAAATCAGCCGATGATCAGGGCCGATTATATCCTCTCAATCAAAAGACAGCGGAAAAGCATGTCAGACTGTAACTCGTACTGTGGGGGGGGGGCTCTTCACTGCACACAGCTGAGGGAGTCTTGCACTTTCCGTCTTTGACAAATCATAAAAAACCTGCGCATACCGCAGAAAAGGTATTACGGACAATTTTAGTAGTTTTGAAACTGTGACTTTTCCAAACCGAAACCGGTTATCGTCCCACGCCTACAGCAAAGACAAAACCAACATGTTCACCTTCTCTGATTTAAGAAGCAGTCTTTTATTTTACTTTCTTGAAAACCAAATCCTCCGTCCCGTCCGCCATAGTTTCCTCAGTATTCGCCGCTCATGCTGACGCGGCAATTATAAACCAGGCTCTGCTCCCAAAGAACACTTAATTAAAAGCGCCTCTCTCACTCTCTTCATGTGATCAGACATCTCCTGCTGCACTGTGTGGTGGCTCTGCAGCGCTCGCTTTATACATGGAGCAGAGCAGACCATGCACTGGCAAAAATGCCACCACGCCAAATTTTAATTTGCACATAACTATCGGTATCGGCCGGTATCATTCTGTATAATCGGCAGAGAAATTCAGTATCAGTGCATCTCTACATATTACTAATCAAAAATGAAATTTTGATATATTTACGGTAGGAAATATCTTCATGGAACATGATCTTAATATCCTAATGATTTTTGGCATAAAATAAAAATGTATAATTTTGACCCATACAATGTATTGTTGGCTATTGCTACAAATATACCTGTGCTGTGCTCCTGGGTAACATATGTGTGTGTGTGTACTGTCTTCTGATCAAGTCTTGCTGGTTAAAAAGAACTTGAACCAGCATCCAACCAGCAACATTTATTTGAAGTAACTGCCACTGCATCTCCAGAACAGATAGAGTGTTGCAATATAATCGCCAAGTATCTGTATGCATCTATCAGAAAGTGTTTAAAACTAGCTCTTGATCCATAAACTCTGACATCAGATGTATCTCGCTGTAATCACACACAGAGTCAGCACTGACCACTTCCAGTATGTTATGTAATTCAGTCTGGTCATCTGAGATACCCTGAGGAACACCAGGCTAATCTGAACCGGCACCAGCCTCCCATGATGAGCCCATTCTGCACGGATGCATTCACCGCCGTAGCTTTCTGTGCATTGCATCAACAAATCTTTACTGCTTAGTTGAAAGCTGGTGCTTTTTTAGCTCCTTGATGTCAAGACCAATACGCTGAATAAACAAAGTCATTTCAAATACACCACACAGGATTTTCTGACGAAGATAAAGCACAACAAGGAACACAAACCAGACTCAAACACAGTCCTCAGTGTGTTCTTGTGCTCTTCAGTTTCTCCTGCATCTGTAGCTGGCCCATTGGCCCTAATGACCCGAGCCTTTGAAGCACCGTACAGGACTGACTTTCCTTTGTGACGCGGTTAATGAAAGCCAAGCACTTTAAAAGCCAAGCGTAAGAGGACCGTCATCGACACGCTCTGGACTGGAGGATGCACAGCGCGTCTCGACTCATCAGTGCAAACAATTATTAGTGTGTAATAAATCAGTCGGAGCGAAGGTGATCCCAGGTGGTGTAAATCTTTCATCACCTGCAGTCAGTAAAGCTGGTCTCGTATTCTTACAGATGCACCAACAGTCTGAAATATGCTCAGTGGTTGAACCCACTGCTTCCTGTTTGAAACGGTTTGTTTTGAAAGTGTGTCACATCTCTTTAAGCTGTGAAAGCCGAACGAAGAGTGTGTTCAAAATAAGGCTTGCTTGTTTGTGTTTCAATCCGATGTAGATTAATGCTCCAAATACACTCGTAAGACACGTATCAGGTTAATTAAACACACACTGTCAAAAAAACAACAACCGATACCATTCTATTTTGTAACAAATCAAATAAATATGTAATAATAAATATATTTATTTTATTAAACCCAAGCATAAATCAGTGTTTTTAGTCAGTTTCAAACGAATAGCTGTGAGAAGACATTCATGTACTGTATATTTGATTTGTAAGCTGATCTTTTTTATAGAGGATCGCTCATCAACGATCAGTAAACACAGCATGATGCTCATAAACATTGCGTCGTGCCGTTAACTTCACAAGCTGAGTGCTCACTAAATACAAAATAAAGATATTTTCAAGTCATTTCAAGATTGAATGTGTGACATAAAGAGATGCCATCAAGCGGGTTTGTTGTTGCTTACTTTTTATTAGTCTTCCCATTAACACCACTTCATTCATTCAGACTGATTTGAGGATGCACAAAAACGAAAGGCGTTGTTTTTTTTACTCAACTGTTTTTGTACTGAAGCCATATTTTCAAACCTTTACACACAAATTCAAGAATTGCACACACAAAATTTCACAAACACATCTAAACACCTTTACCATAATATTAATGCCTGCTAGACTTTTGTGTGTTGCAGAAAGAGTACCGTGTGCCATGCTTCACATAAAGTGTTTTATGAAATTGAAAGTCTGAGAATTAGTGTCTGGTTTTGCAGATTTGGTGAGTGTTTGAGTAACAGCTTTCAGAAACTGTGTGACAAGGAACGATTTAGTGTGTAAGTTGTTGAAAAACAGTGTAACTGCTGGTGTCTCATTCAGTTTGACCTCTGCCGCCTTGTATATTCTAACCAAAATCCTGAAACTAAAAACCAGGTCTTCTCAAGAACTAGCACCTTCAATCCAGGGTTATCGGTCATGCTTTGCTGGTGAACAGTGTGACTGTGTGGGTTAACCAACAAAGCCAATATCAAACCAACGCTAACCAGCTGCATCCCACTTGAACCGGCATGAGCACTCAAACACCAGCGCTCTCCTTTCTCCAAACATCTCACAGAGCATCCTCTGGAGGAGAGCCACGCCGCTTCACTTCAGCAGCAGATCTCAACCCAGTACACATGGTCCCGCTGCATCAGTCAGGTCTGAGCGCTGCAAACATCCGGCTGGAGGAGACCTTCGTGCCACACAGTCAGGTCTGCTTCTTCCTGAGGAAGAGACTCGCTTCTCTGCATGAGCTCAGCTTCACGCTCTCTCAGACAGCTCCGCCGAGTCTACAGAGACTGGTCCTGGATCAGCCCTAGAAGCATTGAGTCAGAGCGTGGGACGCCAGCAGATCACGAAAACACAAGCGTGAAGTGCTTCTGCTTCTCTTGATCAGTCAACAAGAGCTGTGAAAACACCCTGAACCCCTCGAGCCGGACCGAAACACAAATATTTACATTCGAGCGGTAAAAGATTAAACAGTGTTGATGTCTTAAAGAGCAGGACAGCTGATATCACAACACATGCATAACAACATCTGCAAGCTATTTAACATCATATTTGATAAAGTTTAGTCATTTAGCAGACGCTTTTATCCAAAACGAACATTCAATGCTGTGTCCATGCTGCTGCTGACCCAGAGAGAGCAGTTATCAAGATATAAAACAGTCTTTTCAACCACATAATATCATTATTTCTGTGTTACAAACATGCAAATAATCACAGAGCTACTGGGATAAACTGTCACGGTTTGGACATAAACACTGCTGGAGAGGCGTTTGACTGTAAGGATCTGATTTGTAATTGGATGACTGAAACCCCTGGGTGCCGGTTAGAGCACAATATTATATAAGGATGAGGAGACGGGTGATTGGGTTTAGATGATGTATTGATATGAGATTATTGCTTTACAGGCAGTAGAGGCATTAGTCTGGAATACAAGAAATACAATAAACAATCATGAATAACAATAATTAAGCATATACACAATGATAAACATCCATTGGTACATAAAGGCAGCCAAAGTATACTAAATCCTCATCTATAACATTCCTCAGTGAACATTACAATCCGACGTCAGAATAAAAGCCCTCTCTTAAAGGAGCCTTTACAACAGCCGCCCCCAAAGATGAAAAGCATCTTTGTAGTCAGGAAAGGCGACTTTATTCTGGAGGGTTCGGAACTCCAGGATCATCTGAAGGAAAGGTTGGTAGGACAACCAGGCGGGCCACTGGTCTAGTATAGATATGATCCTTGATCTGCACATTTGCTGATCTAATGTGGCCATCGGGACTGAGGTGGGTCTGAATGACTTTACCTACAGGCCATAATCCTCGGGGCAACTGAGGGTCAACAATCATGACAAGTGTGCTCTCGGAGGTCAGGAGGTGAGGCTTGCCATTTCTGCCTGGTCTGCAGGCTAGGAAGGTAATCCCGGATGAATCGAGACCAGAATCGATCGGCTATGATCTGGGAATGTCTCCATTTCCTGCGGCTTAACATCTCTGATTCTGGGTAAATGACTTGAGGCAAGGATCCATCAGGCCGCCCCATTAGGAGACTACTGGGGGTCACTGGGTCAGCATCCGCCACATCGGAGGATACGTAACCCAAAGGTTTTGAGTTAAGGATAGCCTCGACTTCCAACAAGACATGGACCTCCTCAGGTACCAACTGGGAACCCAAAACGGTGTACAAGGCTGACTTGACAGATCTCACCTCCCTCTTCCAAACTTCCACCAAAGTGAGGGGCTGATGGGGGATTGAAGCAGAAGCTGATCTTCTGGCACACAAGATGACGCTGCAGATCAGGAGCTAAGGCGGTACATGCTTCTCGCAACTTCCGCTCGCCTCCACGGAAGTTGGTCCCTCGATCTGACCATAACTGCGCTGGGTTGCCTCTCCTAGCAATGAACCTCCGAAGGGCCATAAGAAAGGAATCAGTGCTTAGACTAGGGAGCAAGTCTAAGTGTACGGCTCTCGTGGTGAGACATTTAAAGAGAACACCCCAGCGCTTCTCTGTACGTCTTCCAATCTTGATTATGAAAGGACCGAAGCAATCCATCCCACATGAATGGAAGGCAGGCTTGTAAAGCTGAAGGCGGGCAAAGGGAAGATCAGACATCTGAGGCACTGAAGGCTGGCCTCTCCATCTGCGACATTCCAGACAGGTAAGCTGAAACCGCCGAACAGCTTCACGGCCTCGCAGGATCCAATAATGCCTCCTTCTCAGCAAACAGCCGCTCTGATCCAGGATGATGCAGCTGGTTGTCGTAATGGTGGATTATCAGGCGAGTAACTGGATGCTTAGAGTCTAGGACGACAGGATGGACAACAGAATCTGCAAGGTTAGCCACTCTCCTCAAACGACCGCCCACTCTAATCAAGCCATTAGAAGGATCCATCTCTGGGGCCAAGGCAACTAGACGGCTACTAGGTTTCACTGTCTTCCCGGATTCCAACAGGTGGTAATCCTCAGGGAAGGATTCCAGTTGGACGTGTTTAAGGACATGGACTTCGGCTCGTTGATAATCTGTGGCTTCGGGAACAGTGTCAGGATCCGAGTCAACTTCTAGGTCTCGTGCAGTGGCATCCAGCAGATCTATCCAGGTAGGATAACTCCATTTATCGGGGTGGATAGAGGTGGTTGGTGAGGTAACAACTCCACAGAAGGTGGACTTCCGCAACTCAGCTGGATTGTCAATAGGCTCAGAAGTCGGAAGGACAGGCCATTCTCGAGGGTCAAGGAGAAGGAAAGGGGGTCCTCGGCACCATCGGTTCGGGGAAACAAGGTAGGAAAGAGATCTCCCCTTGGTGAGGTCATCGGCAGGGTTATCTGCAGATCCAACATAACGCCACAAGCATGGATCAGTAAGCTCCTGGATCTCGGCAATCCTATTGCCAACAAAGACTCGGTAACGGCAGGACTCGGACTTCAGCCACTGAAGTACCATAGTAGAATCTGTCCACAGCACAGTAGAATGGATAGGCAGAGTCAACTCGTAACAACTCGTAACCAGCAACTTCGCTAGCTGGGCTGCGATTAAGATGGGCTGGGATGTCACCTCGTCTAACATCAGGACTGTCAAGGACACTAGCTATCCTCCTCAAGGCTAACTGATGTGGCTGTCCGTACTGATCACAAAGTGCTAACATAGTATCGGTAAAGGGGGTAGGGGAATTCAAGTTAGCATCAGCTATCATCTTAGCTTCCTCGAGCTTAAGGTGGTCTACTAGGATCTGGTACTTAAACAGCTCAGTGCCATCGCAGGGAAGCAGGTTTTCTAGGGCTATGCGAAGGCGAGCAAACTCACTAGGATCTGGATGCGTAAACTTAGGGATGGTAGGAGGGGGGCCACGATACACAGACTCAAAGGAAGGGACTCCAGGGTGCACCCTAGGCTCTGACTGAGGAAGAAAGGCTGGGACACTAGGAGACGCAGGTGCTGCCTGGCGGTGGGCAGGCACTGGCATGGCTCTAGAAGGGAGCAACTCTCTGAGGTCTTGAGGTGTAGGAGGCGGAGGGAACTCACCAGCATCAGGAACACTAGGCCGAGGAGGGCATAAACGAGTGGTAGGGAGCACTATGGGATTCTGCTGAGACCCTGAGATCACCGGCCGATAGGAAGCTACTGCATCAGACAACTCGATGGAACCGAACTGTCTAGACTTTGTCAGACTCAGGCCAAGGTGGTGGAGATAGATCAGGGAAAGGATCACAATCAACTACAGGAGTGGATACACAGGGCTTCACTGGAGAACTGGACATCCGCAATGCTGAGGGCTGCACTGGCGAAAGAGGTTGGCCTCTGGCTTGGCTAAGATCTGCTCAAAGGGACTGCGCTGCTTGAACTATCCCTCGAACTTCTGCACAAACTGCTCTCAACTCTCTCAGATCAGCTTCGAAGGCTGCACGCTCATGACGTAGGTGCTGTAGCTCACTGAGTTGGGCAGAAGCAATTGAATCAGCTGCTGAAGGTGGGGAAGGGACCTGCTGAGGGCACACTGCACGCTGGGTAGGCTGATAACTGGATGACAGGATCTGTGAGCCATCCGGACGGACACGGTCACCACCAGGGAGGGAAACACCTGGCTGAAAGGACAGGGACCAGGCTGGGACAGGCGTCTTCACAGTGCGGGATACACCAGGCTCTGAGACGGGTCTACTACCGTAATACTGCCTTTCATGCTGCTCTAGATAGGCTGGAGGACGAGTGAAGCGTTTAGGGCATGCTCCGCATACATTCTCCTCATCAGAGTCCATCATATCAGAAAGGAACACTCATCCGGCTCGAAGGACCACAATGTTGGAGAGACTTTTGACTGTAAGGATCTGATTTGTAATTGGATGAGTGAACCCCCTGTGTGCCGGTTAGAGCACAATATTATATAAGGATGAGGAGACAGGTGATTGGGTTTAGATGATGTATTGATTTGAGATTATTGCTTTACAGGCAGTAGAGGCATTCGTCTGGAATACAAGAAATACAATAAACAATCATGAATAACAATAATTAAGCATATACACAATGATAAACATCCATTGGTACATAAAGGCAGCCAAAGTATACTAAATCCTCATCTATAACATTCCTCAGTGAACATTACAATCCAAGAAGGGATAATAAAAGTATCACAGTACGCACTATAGGCCATAAGCAATCATCTAACATGATAAACGTCCCTCTATATATGGCTATAATCACTGCACATCAGAATGTGATCGCTAGTTTGGTATAAACAGCTCAAAATAATCAATATCACGTCACCAAAGTATCATGGAAAACAAAACCGTGATATACATATCAATAAACCAGAAATAATCACATCTCGAGCAGCATCATTAAGCTAGATTAACAGAAACAATGGCTGAGGGCATGTCTTTACATGCACGGGTGACGCGGTTATAAATAACGGATTCAATAATAATACCGATCTCAATAAACACAAAAATAATGCAAACAGGCTTACTTGTAGGTCAATAACTAACACCTTAAGGTAACAGCTGCAGGAAATATCGCAAATGAACAAGTATAAATGTCCTTTCAGCAATCGACTCGACAGATGAACACTTCAGCAGGCAACAGCGGCTTAACTAACGAGACGGCTCATATGACGTCAGAATAAAAGCCCTCTCTTAAAGGAGCCTTTACAACAAAGTCTTTAGTGACGATCAATATTGAGTAAATCACTTTCTGAAAGTAACTTGACCTTTCAGATAAAGACCGTATCGTTACATTTTACACCAGTAGGTGGCACCAAGTGACTGTAAGAACATGTGTGTCATTGAATCACTCCTTCAAGAGATTCATCCGGTAATGAAGAAAGAGAAGCCTTTAGGAGTAATTGACTTGTTTATTCAAATGGGTTTTTAAATAATTAATGTACGTTATAGATAGATATTATTTTGACCTCAGGGTTTTGTTTTTGCTCTGATATTCATTTTCAGCTGTTTGACCTTGTATTGAGGGGGGGGCGGGGTGCCATTCATCTGAATTTGCCACAGGTTAACTCTACTCAAAGTGTAGTAACATCTGCAATGCTCCTGAGATGAACTTAGGAAAATTACTTATTTCAGTTATGTATTTTTAATAAGTGAATATATCTAATTGTATGTACTGTATGTATTCATTTTTAAATAAACAGCAATTCACATTTTGTCAGAGCCTCTGGTAAATTGCATGCAATTTTGTTCAATTTGATTCAGAATCATGGGAGAGTTGTGATCTATATTTAATAAATAAATACATAATCATGATTCCAATTATATAAATGCATAGTTTCTGAATGTCAACACTATAAAATGCATTATAGCTTTTGCCTTTCAACTTTTACAAAAAAAATAAAAACTATTAAAAATCAACAATAAATTAATGAAATAAATGTATAAACTAATGTGAGTGTGGTTTGGCGCCCAGTGCGTTCTCCTCTTAAAGGGACAATACACCTTCAAGTCTTTTCAACACTATGTAAGTCAATGGAGACAGAAACTGTTTGCTCTTCACTCTCTTCAAGATATCTTCTATTGTGAAAAGAAACATGAGTAAATGATAATAACATTTTCATTTTTGGCTGAACTTTCACTTTAAATGTCAAAAGAAAAAAAGCCTAATAGTGATGACTAGATGCAGATGCTTAGAGCAGGTCAAAGGTCAAAGGTTCCTTCACACGATCCATTGATGATGTGCATTTGGGTCCATGAACGACAGTGAGTCAGTATCCGCTGAATATCATGAAGTTCTGTAGGCTAATTCATCAGAGACAATAAACCAGATTACAATGAGAGAATAAATCACACACATGTGACTGTTTTACAAGACCAACAAACAACAGCTCATTGTGAGCAGACAGTATGACACTCTCTCAGCCCTGGCGTCTCATTGTGTGGATGAACACACACACACACACACACACACACACAGATCTGTTCATGAAGGAGAGCAGCGTCTCCATGCTGCTCCACTTCCTGTCCTGGCACGGCTCGGATGTGGGCCATGAGCTCACACACATACAGACACACACACAGACACACACACACACACACGCATGTTGGTTTTTATGGTTTACGGGGACTCTCCATAGGCGTAATGGTTTTTATACTGTACAAACTGTATGTGCTATTGCCCTACACCTACCCTTCACCTAAACTTAGCCCTCACAGGAGATGGTGCATTTCTACTTTCCCCCCAAAAAACGCACACTGTATGATTTATAAGCATTTGAAATTATGGGGACACTGAAAATGTCCTCATAAATCACTTTCTCCTTGTAATACCTATGTCATACCCATGTCATTATACAAATTTGTGTCCTCATAAACCACATAAACATGCACACACACACACACACACACGCGCACACGCGCTTGGCACGCCACCCGATGCACACCTCCCGACCTTCACACACAACCCTGAGTCTCTGAGAAACCCAGTGACCTGACAGACTGGGTCTGCTGGCTACACACTCTCACACACACACTCTCACACACACACACACACACACACACACACACACACACACACACACACACACACACACACAAACACAAACTCTTACACACACACACACACACACACACACACACACTCTCTCACACACACACTCTCTCTCACACACACACACTCTCTCTCACACACACACACTCTCTCACACCCACACACACGTACACACACACACACACACACACACACACACACACACAGACACACACACACTCACACGCACACATTCTTACACACACACACACACACACACACACACACACCGTCTCGTGTCTGTCCACCTCCGTCAGACTCCTGTTGACAAGCACAAGTAAAGAGCCGGATAATGAGAGCGTTCTGAACACACGAGGGTAATTCCAGCTCATAAAGAGCTGTTAGTGAGCAGCAGCTGATCAGGAATCGCATCACTCCGCAGCAGCCGAGGAAGCATTCAATCGTCTGTCTGAGAGCCAGATTTGACAGAGATGTGATCGTGGAGTCATATCACATCACTCTTCAAGATCAACGAGCCGAACGGTCGCAGATGCCCTCCGTGTATCAGGTTCCTCTCCTGTGATCCACAGACTGCAGTGAATGTCATGTGCACTGTGATTCTGTCTCAGGCGTTGAGAGTGAGAGCCGATGAGTGATTACCATCATCTCTGAAATCACCAATCACTGGGTTCAGACCGACGCTGGTCAAACCAAAGTAGCCCTGTAAACTTCAAGTTCATGTAATTAAGTAAACTTAATAACGTTCAAATATATGTTCCATACTTCATGTAGTAAAACTAATTGTATGTACTTCTTCAGCACTTTACTATTTCAATAACCACTGAAGAACCATACAGAAGCTTAGCATGTTCTTTATATGGAGGTGGTGCTATATAGCCCCTCAGTCATGCCAAAGAACCAGTGAAGAACCGCTGAAGAACCACTAAATCACCAAGATGTGGTGCTATACAGCATTAACAGTGGTTCCCCATCTATGATTACGAGCCAAAGAACCACTTTTAGTGCTATATAGCACAATTTGTTGCTAAATATTCTGATTCTAAATATTACTGGAAAATACTAAAAACATTACATGTACCACACAACCATGAAAGCATAATATACCATATATGTGTAATGTTAAACTAAAACTACACCTAACCCACCAAAGAGACATTAGAGACTAACTCTGAGCCCACAAAGACATTAGTCGAGCTGAACAATCATGTGAAGAGCCAGAAGACAAGGACACTTACTGAGCCAATCATCCTGCTCCTCTCGTCACCACCGCAGCAAATCCCATCTGATTCTGAAAGACAGAACAATATTGAGACACATTAGAAATCTGAGCAATGACACGTAGCACAACCGACTGCTGAACTGCAAATTAGACAACTAGCAGGTTTAGGAGCAAATGTTTATATTCTCACTATACAGTGTTTGCCATTCATCAAAACAGATCTGCAACACAGTCCAATGTAAAGCAGATTATCCGAAAGAGCAAAACTCAAATAAGAAAGTTTAGAAGCAGCTCGAGTCTCTTCAGAAGACTTGGATTAAACCACACCATTCATGTGGATTGCATTAACAATGACTTTATGAATTTGTGAAGCATGAAATGGATAGACAAAAATATGAGATACTATTTTGAATCTGAACAAAAGCCACAGGTTTGGATCAAACATGATGGTGAGTAAATGATGATAGAATGATCATCTTTGGGTGATCTTGATTCACGTTTGGATGACGTTTCATTGGTGTTCTCCGCTCTGAGTTTGGTCTGGATGAATCAGAGGTTGATAGCACGTACACTAGCCAGGGCAAGGTTTTGGGAAGCTTGTGTTATTCAGATTCCCATGAGACTCTGCCGATGAGAAACACCACAATAAACCAAATCCCAGCAGAACCGGCCAACCTCAGAGACTCACATTATTCGCCTCTCGTTGGTCTCAAAGCCTTGGTGATGGTGGGTTAGCATTAGCCTGGAAACCCGCTAAGAGTGCTAATGAAACAAAGATCTGCATTTGGCCTGTGTTGTGGCTGAATTGGAGGGTGTGTTTCGCTCTCAACAGCAGTGGAACCAGTTCAAATTAGTGGTGAGAAAGTTCTGCCTCAAACCAGCTGTAGGGTAATTAAGCTAAATGGAAGATTGCAAACGACTGCAAAACAATATTTCAACTCTCTCTTCAGCAACAGCAGTAAACAAGAGGTCATCGGAGGCCTGGGCTTCTTAAAGTGTTGTGAAAGGCCTCAATAAGAGCGCATGGCATCCATTAGCATTAGTGAACAAACCTTATGGCTTCATGCTGATAGATCATTGTTATTTGGACTTTAACACTAGGGCCCCATGAAGGTATATTATTGTGTGTGTGTGTGTATATATATATATATATATATATGGAAACATTATGATGATTTGTTAATGTTTATGAAAGAGGTCTCATCTGCTCACTAAGGCTGAATTTATTTAACGGAGTAAAAACAGTGAAATATTACAGTTTTAATGTGAATATGTGTTCAAATGTAATTGTATTTTCAGCATCATTACTCCAGTCTTCAGTGTCACATGATCTTCAGAAATCATAATAATATAATAATAATGATTTGTTGCTCATTCTGTTTTTATGGTTAAAATGTATTATAATAATCAAAAAGCAAGTCTAATTAATTAAAACAAATTATGAAACCAATTTAACAACACTTTCTTAAAAGTAAAAAAAAAAAGTAGAGCATTTTGTTTTTCAAAATTCATAATTTTTTTTCCCTGTATTCATTTTTCTGGAACACTTAACAAAAAAATTCAAATACACAAAAAAATCAATACATAAAAATACAGGGCCATATGAAATCTGTTTTATTTTAATCGCTAACTTCATTTAAATTTTTCCAAATTCAGTATTTTCTGTTTAGATTTTTATGGAATCTGTTTTATTGGTTTAATTAAATGTTATTAATCAAAAAACATGTCTATTGAATTACATTTTTGCAATAATATGGCCTATGATGTATGTTTTATTTTATTTTTTAAAACTGTGGTAATTAGATCAAGCAATAAAAACAATAACAAATGAATTAATATTTTAAAAAGTAATCAAATAAAATTATACTTTTTTTCACACAGACACATGAGCAGTTTCTTCATTGTGGAAACCATATGGTTTACAGCAGTCAGCGCTCATTAACACTCACCGGAGACGCTAAAGCGCTGCAGTTCTCATGCTGCGTGAGCTCCAGTGGCTCGATCCTGACTCAGCTGGGACAGGAGGTCAAACGTGAGGAATGTCAATATTTTTAATAGCAGAGACAAAGACATCATGACTGTTTGTTCTTGGCCTGGTTTCCCAGGCCTCCCTGCAGGCGAGCAGATATACGTCATCCTCCAAACACACAGTGACTCACTCCAGTAACTCCAGAGCAGAGAAACTGTAGGAAACAGAGAGTCTGTTTCAAACACAGCAAGGCTCTGACTGTAACCTGAGCGCTGTGACATCAGAGCGATGCAATGCTTCTGTTAGAGACACAGAGCGTCAGTCGTCTTTAATAATGACCACTCACACAGCCGTAATCATGAACTGAGGAAAGAGTCATAGACAGGACATCTGAGCCATGCAGGAAGTTCATTATGGCACTTCCTGTCACGAGCACTGACTCCGTGTGTCTTGCATGATGCAGGAGTGTTTCTAGCCTTTACTGGAGCACAGAAATACTGCCTCCATATTTTGAGGATTATTTTTTTATACTGTTTTGAATATAAACGAATGTTCACAAGCTGAACGCATGCTGAAGAGCTGCTTTAGCTATGTTTCCATTCAAAGATTCGAATTAAACTTATGCGCAAAACTGTAATATCGCATAAAACATTTGCGAATAAACCACCGTTTCCATTCAACGAGTCAAAGAGAACAAAAGCATCGCTTCCTGGTAAACTGGCAGTACATATCACTAAAGAAACTAGGATAATATAATAATTGTAATATAGCCTATGATAAATTGACTTTAACAATCAATGCAGTCATTGCATTCAGAGGTGGATGCTGCTGTTTGGGAACGCAGTCATGTAGGACAATTATACAGAAATACTTTGACGACAGTCTATGCTCAGGCATTTCAGAACGACCATAACAACAGTTCAGATGCTGTGAATGAGATCGGTCTGCTGCTAGTCAAGTTATCCCCTCTGATAGAGCAAAGTCACATTACTTTTTTAATGTGTTTATTTGGTAATTGTGTTTCCGTTATAGTTTATGCACATTTTTTTCTTATCAGATAAAAATTGTATCCTACTCAAATGTGCGCATTCGTTTTTTTATGTGCATCTTTGCGTTTCCATCCAGCGTTATTTTATGTGATATTCCAAAATGCACATACAAATTAATGGATGGAAACTTAGCTATTGGCAAGTTATTGGCAGTACTCATCTTGCTGGATCTGACAGTTAACCAGCAGATCCTCCTGTCCTTCCTCAGAAAGATGGGCATCTCAGGAACCGCGCTCCTGTGGTTTGAGTCTTACCATTCAGATCGGTCCTTCAGGGTGTCTTGGAGGGGTGAGGTTTCGAAGACACAACTTCTTGCTACTGGAGTCCCTCAAGGCTCAGTGCTTGGACCGCTTCTCTTCTCTATCTACATGTCGTCGTTAGCATCGGTCATTCAGAAGCATGGTTTTTCTTATCACTGCTATGCTGATGACAGTCAACTCTACCTCTCATTCCAACCAGATGATCCGACGGTAGCTACGCGCATTGCAGCCTGTATTAGTGACATTTATTGCTGGATGAAGGACCATCCCCTCAACCTTGCTCAGACAAAAGAGCTTGTGGTTTCAGCCAACACTTCACCACAACTTCTCTATACAGCTGGGTTCGTAAACCATAACTCCTTCCAGGACAGCTAAGAACCTCACAGTTGTGATAGATGATCCGCTTCACAGACCATATTGTTACAACGGCCCGGTCCTGCAGATTCACCTTATATAACATTAGGAAGATTAGACTATTCCTGTCAGAGCAAGCCGCACAACTCCTTTTCCAAGCTCTTGTTCTCTCCAGACTGGACTATTGTCATGCTCTCTTGGCGGGCCTTCCCGCATGTACTATCAAGCCACTGCAACTGATCCAGAATGTAGCAGAAAAATATCACGTTACTCCTCTCTTCATCACTTTACACTGGTTACCCGAAGCCGCTCGCATCAAATTCAAGGTACTGGTGGCAGCAACTGGCGCTGCACCAATATACCTAAACTCATTAGAGCAAACTTATTCGCCCTCCAGAAGCTTGTGTTCTGTAATGGCACTTTTCCACTGCGTGGTACGACTCGGTTCGGCACGGCTTGTTACGGCATGGCACGGCTCGGTTTAGAGTGGGGGGGATTATTCACGTGTCGTTATAGTTGTGCCGCCTCTACTGGCGTGACATCATCGTAAACGCGCCACAAACAAACTCACAACAAAGGAGCATATCGCTGGATCCGCTCCTCAGCTATCAACGAGAGGAACGTCTCCTCAACAGACAATGAAACGGCTATTTTTTTGGTTGATACAAAAAGGTGTGTATGTTCAAACAAAAGTTGCGTCCGCTCCTTCGCTGGCGGTACTTATTTAAATCTAGCGGGTCTCGTGTCGCGAGTTCAGTGATGCAGTAAAGCCGATTTTCTCCGGCCAATCAGTGATCAGTAGAGTTTACACGTCACGTTTTGGTAACGGTACGGATCACTTGGAACCCCGGCCGAGGTGGTACTAAAACAGTACCAGGTACCAGGTACAGTACCCAGTGGCAAACCCCCCAAAAGTGAACCGTACTGAACCGTACCGTGCTGTACCATGCAGTGGAAAAGCTCCATATGTGAACGATGCCTTGTGGTGCCATACCAAAAAGTTACCAAATCACTCTCACTCTTTTCCTGGACTGTGCCCAGCTGCTGGATTGACCTCCCGATCTCAATACCAATACCTCAATACCAGTCTTTAGCCATCTTAAAAAAACATCTAAAGACACATGTGTTTCGCCAGCACCTTACCAACTAATCCTAACACTTACCTATTCTATTTTTTTAACCTACATGTACTGTGCTTGTCATGTCACTTGTATAATGTTGCTGTCTCGATGGTCTGTTTGCTTATATTGTTCTCCTCATTTGTACATCGCTTTGGATAAAACCATCTGCTAAATGATTAAATGTAAGTTCTGATTTATACAAAGGACTGCAGGTAAATATCACCTCATCCAGTGCTATAATTGTTTCTGTCTTATAAAGCATCCCATAACCGCTGCAAACCGCTGCAAACGTGAACTTCAGAGCTTTTTGCAAACCTGTTTGAAGGATTAGATCAAATGTGTGATTCATTGAATTGCTTCTAATCCGAAGCAGCTGATGGAAAACACACGACATGATTACTGAGATATTATCAGGGGAAATGTTTCCCGTCTGTATACGCTACTCTCCACCGTCAGACGAGGATTTATTAATCCTGTTTCACTGGAGCTCGAGCATCAGTATAAAGAGTCTAGTGATGCTCCTGATCATGTGTGATGAGTTACAGACGGATTTAGCTTTACATGACACACAGCACTCAAACACATCTACATATAAGACATTATGTGCAGGTCCAGTCTGCTGTGATGAGGACACTAACACTGAGCTGTTTGGACGATGCAGGAGAGACGCTGACAAAACCACAGATTCACAAAGCAAGCACTAAAGAGGGAACGGGGACATGTTACAGCGACTAAAGCTAAATAACCATGTGCTGAAGGGACTTGTTTATGCAAGAACAGTTTAAACGTATTATCAATGTGTGGAACATTTCAATATGACACAATTTACGTGTCTGTCCAGCAGAAAGATGACTTCGTGAAAATTATATTACTGTTTTTTCCATCTGTTTACACACTAAATATTTACTTGTCACATTTTCTGAAAGCTGTCACTCACCAGAATCTCAGCCTATGACTCAGTTTTCAATTTAATAAAACACGTTTTACAAAACACAACACACAAATCTAACAGGGATTTATATTATGGCAAATGTGTGCAGATGTTCGCTATTGAGATGTGTTTGTAATGTTTTGAATGCAGTGCTTAATTTTGCAAGAGATTGAGGCGTTTTGCATGTTGTGTGCAATTCTTGTATTTGTGTAACGTTTTGAAAATGTGTGCAAGCAGATTGAAAGACGATAAGGAATTTCTTCTTTAGAAATGATTGGATTTGATTGTATATGAGTTTATTTCTTCATGGGAACAGAATAAACAATTCATCTATATCTTGATGGCCTGAGGATGAACACATTTTCAGCAAGCTTTCATTTTTGGGTCAATTATTCCTTTAAGAAATAAAGCGATTAGGGTAAAGCCATTCGGCAATACTGCAGTGTGTTTTTTACTGCTCCTGATTTAAGTGTTCATCTTTACTGGATGGTGGACAGAACCGCTACAGTCACACTGGCTCGGCTGCAGACATTCATTCATGTCTGTTTGAATCCTCTTCAGTACAGAAAGAACGGACAATGTTAGAGCACGGGGCAAACAGAAAAGATGATCAATAAGGAGTGAAGCTCATGGTTCGTATCTCTCCACCTCATCCTTCCTCACTGGCGGTTACAGGGGCCTGGTTTCCACCTCTGACCACAGACCGCCCCGGGGTTCCTGTTTACTTCTCCTGACACGAAAGACTAGCAGCAGGCCACACACACACACACACACACACACTCCAACATCCTGTGAGCTGAAGCCTCTGCTAAACAACTATGTCATTTGACTCAGACTCTGTCATGCATAACAAAAAGCACCAGATCAGCATTTCATATAAACATGAGATTGATCGTCAGAGGAACATCCAGCACACCTCCCTGTTTCTAAACAAACAGACCGGTCACTGAAGATAAACTCTGCCGTTTTCTTCTCTCTTTAGTTATAGTGCAATATGAACTTCTCCATATTTTTCAGATGTTGTACCTGGTTTTCCCAAACAATCCCAGGCACATCTCAAGACTTCCCCCCCTGCTTGGCAGTGAGCAATGAAGGGGTGAGAAGGACATCAAGGCAATGCGCTTTGAAATCGACCTAAATTGTTTATTCCTGTGCAAATCATTCCTCTCCATACTGCTTAGTTAATGTCATGTCATTATAGTGCTTACCGTATTTGTGTGTGTATGTTAACTGATCATCACCGGACTTTATTAGTTCGCGTCACAGGGACACCCAAGACCAATATTACATCTTGTAAAAAGGGTCATAATAGGTGCCGTTTAAAGGTTTATAAGGTAACGTTACATATTCCTTGGTGGAGTTTTATATTCCGGAGTCCAACTGTTACACTTAGCAGTGTTTTCTAAAGTAAGAATAGTATTGCTCCATTTACCCTAGCAACTGCATAGCAACGCACTAAAACCACTCAGAGCACCTCAGCAGCCTTTGTGGAGGAGAGTTTTGCACATCCAATCACATTTCATTCAGCTGCACTTTTATCTCACACACATCCAAACACACTGATCAGTGCTGCGGTGTCGCAGGTGATGATGTGATGCTGAAGGAATGTGACCTCTGACCCAGATTCGCTTGTATAAAGGGCTGACGAGTGGACGGGAGAAGAAAGCCCAGTGTTTGGGACCCCTGCTCTTCATTAACACCCCTCCGGACGCTTTTTCTCTCCACAGGCCATGCAGCTGCAGCTTGCTTTATGTGATCAGCGGTGAGAGGCACTGACGCTGCGTGAGGTTTACTGTCCCGCGGACGAGAGAGACGCTACTGATAGTTACTGTGCTGAGACGAGAGCTGTGAGTGTGTGGAGGACAACACACAACAGAGAACACACTGGAGCACTGAACACAGACGTGCAGGTGCACACTAATACACTCACACACACACAAACACGCACACAAACACTTGCTCGCTCACTCACTCACTCACTCACTCACACACTCATTTACTCATACACACTCACTCACTCACTCACTCACTCACTCACTCACTCACTCACTCACTCACTCACACACACTCTCTCACTCACTCACTCACTCACACACTCACTTACACACACACACACACACACACACACACAGACACACACACACAGACACAGACACATCCAAACACATTTGTACATGCTCAAATAACATCCTTCTGTAAGATGTATGGCCTGTTTTCCTCCCTGGGAGCCCAGAAGGGGACACGCACAAAAGATCAGTGAGTTCAGCCGGCAGATAAACCAGCAGAGTATCAGCGGTTTCCATGTTCAGTTAAAACTCTTCTGCAGCCCTTCAGACTAAAACTCCACTGTTCGTTTCTCAGCTCAGGCCTCTTGAACACTCGCTACTCAGGCATTTGATTATCAGCATAACAGTCATTTCCCCTCATTTAAACAGCTGTGCACGTAATGAATGGCTCTTTTGATAAAATAAGCTTTAAATCATGCACTTACACATGTACTGAAACATTTCCAGTCAAGAACACTTTAAATCCCTCACACGAGATCCAGTCACATCAGTAGCTCACCTCACAGTAACCGACATGATCAATATTACTTACTCAATAACATAAATCAATCTACACTGGATTTGCATGACGATTGCACATAACTGAACTCTGCATCCACACCACTAGGTGTCAGTATACGCCTGAGACGACTGTCATATCAGCCCGTGCACATAAACAAAATCATTATAGAATTCATTTTCAGGTCAGACGATGTCGTTATACTTCACTCTGCAGTTTTGTCAGCGCTTTAAATGCTTGAGTTCTTTAAAGTAGGATGTATTCTGATTATTCTCTGATATTAAAGTTCTAACGAATGTTTTCATCTGTTAATCATTTTCAAACATGTAAAGCAGGCTGTTAACCTTACAGTAGTGCTCATCACTGATTACTGTCAGACTCTCAGAATCCCTTGAATTAAGATTATAATAATTTAATTGGAAAGCACAGCCACCACTAAATCAGACTTTAGCACTATTTGAGATCGTTTTGAGGTTAAATACTGATTTAAAATCAGAAGATAGTTCGTATCAAATATTTGCATAGCTATGACAGGAATCACTGGCATCTAACAATGCCTTGGGGGGGCAGTTAATCAAAAAAATAAAGCATATACATAAACCCAAATGTGTCCCTGGAGCACAAAAAGGGTCAATATCTCAAAATAGAGATGTATGCATGATCTGAAAGCTGAATAAATAATATTTTCATTGATGTATGGTTTGTTATGATCGGACAATATTTGAAAATCTGGAATATGGAGAAAATCATCTTTAAAGTTGTTCTTAGCAATGCATATTACTAATCAAAATTAAGTTTTGATATATTGATATACAAAATATCTTCATGAAACATGATCGTAATATCCTAATGATTTTTGGCATAACATAAAAATGTATAATTTTGACCCATACAATGTATTGTTGGCTATTGCTACAAATATAGCTGTGTTGCTTATGACTGTGCTCCAGGGACACATATAGGAAATAATACAGTTATGGAATAAGCATGTGTCCTAAACTCCTGAAACATTGGTGTCTCATATTTTAGAGCAGTCGATGCACTTTATGAAATACATCAGTTAGATCTATATATGTGTGAAACTATTCAGATGTACCCTCCTTTGCAATCGTTAACATTATCATGTACTATGTACAAGTACATTTATATTTACATTTACATTTATGCATTTAGCAGACGCTTTTATCCAAAGCGATTCAGGCTATACATTTGTATTCCCAGTATATGTAAGTAGCTGTAATTTAACAACACAATTTTTCTCAGTAACTTTAACAAATTACTGTTACATGTGACTGGTTCCTCCCCAACACTGCGTGTGAGCTGTAATGATGGATCTGATGAATTCAGCCCTCGAGCGGGGTTTTCCTACTGTGTTGTGATGGGGTCTTTGTGCTGTTGCTAGCACACAGTGGTCTGAGGAAAAGCAGGAAAGGGATCTGTGAAGGCAGGCTTTGTCTGAAACTGGACACTCGTGGTCAGCAGAGAGATTACAGCCGCAGGAGGAACCCGTCATCTCTCCAAATGTCACGCGGCACAGACTGAACGGTCACATGGACACAGAAACACTCATCAGCTGAGAGAGCAACGCTGATTGGGATAATACCTCAAACTCACTTGTGAACGTCTGAGCAGATTCAGTCATGTTTCTGAACTCAACTGCTGATTTAATGCAGCATTTAGGATAGAATAGGTTATAATAGCACCAGAAAGGCCAGGCACAAGAACAGTTTCTTCCCTCAGGCAATCCATCTCATGATCACTTGAAGGGCTGTAGTACTCGAGTCCGGTCTCGTTTTTCTATCGTCTCGGACTTGTCTTGGACTCGTTGGTATTTGGACTCGGACTTGTCTCGGACTTGGTCATTGGACTCACCAAATGTTCAAGTTGGTCTCGACCGAGTCCAGCAATATATGCTTTTTTTTCTCTTTCAAAACAAAACCATTAATCTAGCTCGCTTGTTCCGCAAATGGGTAATGTAATTGCCATTGGTTTAACTCCATC
The DNA here is from genome assembly GCA_027564155.1 of Gymnocypris eckloni scoliostomus. Classification (NCBI taxonomy): domain Eukaryota; kingdom Metazoa; phylum Chordata; class Actinopteri; order Cypriniformes; family Cyprinidae; genus Gymnocypris; species Gymnocypris eckloni. The sequence goes on along the minus strand of CM050424.1, from coordinate 25,882,216 downwards.
TAGAACGGGCATTGTCATTGGTCGCCTGTTAAATGCACAGCTGCGTCATATGAGTGTGCGCCTGGCTCTGAGTGTGCGCGCTGCACGGAGGCATAAATAATATTTATTTTGGCCACAGACACGCTGTCGGCAAGTTGCATAATACAGTTTGGTTTTACAAAGTTCTTTGGAGTTTTCCCTCTCATTTTCCTTCGCTTTTAAATACCTTATTAATGCCCGTGCGCATTTTGCTTTCATTTTCATTTCAGGTCAATTGCTTATCTATAACTTACAACGACACATTTTCTGCAATAAACATGGGACGTTAATTAACAAAACGAATAAAAACACCATTACCATGCTATAAGCCTAATATAAAATTACAAACTTGCAAAATGTTTAAACGTAAAAATAACAAAAGACAATCATCAAACGCCATGGCACCAAATGAATAAGAAAAAGAACGAATAAGAGCAAAACGAATAAAGCCTGGAGGCACGGAATACCCCTGGATGTAAAATAAAATAAATTACACAAAAATGTAAATAAAGTAAAAAAAATAAGCAAACACTGTGGCAATGGCTGGGCGATTTATCAGAATTTATCGATTAATTCGAATTTAATGCTTTGCCACAATTAGATTTTTTATAAATCGAGGAATCGAGATTTTGAATAGAAATATTACCAAACGCTAGAATTAGACACTTTGGTAATAACAGTAAAGAGAAAAGAACAATCCAAACACATATCGGTGCACATGATTAACCGCTCACGTGTGATGCTCTCTAGGTGCTATTCACACAGAATGTGTTTTTGTGTTGACGCAGGCAGTGGAATTGGAAAAATGCAAGAAGATGTGAGTTAAACATCTTTTAATAACTAGAGCTCCGTGTTTTTAGAAAGCCGTTTCATGCATGAGACGCTGCAAGAGACGCGAGCGCAACAGTCAAATACTTTTACAAATATGTTTACATAGAAAAAACTACGGAACAGCAGCATAATCAAATACAAAACCTGTGAAGAACTACTACTGTAGGTCTGATATTTCATGTTTACATCAGGGTGACATGCTGAAAACTGCTGTTCATTGTTTTACAGAGCCTTTATAGTTAATAATAGCACTCTAGGTGTTATACCTTCAGTCATTTTGAATTGGAATTACTTGAGTTTTTTGAAGCATTTGTCTTGTATTATTTCAGAACATATAGCCTAATATGCATAATATAAGTTTGTACAAGATGTAGTTGTAGTTAATCTTTTCTGCAAAGACATTTAGTGATTTGTTTAACATTTACATCATGAAGACAACGTCATGTGTGGTGCACTTAGAATATACTTTTCTTTAACTAGAGGGTTAATAAAGAGAAAGTTGCTTGAATCATGTTGTAGTTACATTTTCAAGTTGACTAGATAAAATCTAGATTTTTTTTTTTTTTTTTTTTTTTCAAAACTCTATTTTATTCATATTTGATTATATGTCCTCTGTAGAGGACACAAGGACTAAAATTAAATGGCATGAATAGACATCAAAACGGCAAAATCAATGGGAGTTTTTTTAAATCACCAAATACATTTTTAGGTTTCAGGATTTTTTATACTAAACTTTGTTTTAGGATGATTCTCAACTATGTTTTAAAATGTATAGCAAAATTATTTGATATACCATTTTGTTTTATGCAATATGTGTGTAACAAATTCCATAAACTGGTTTCCCATTAAACACAGTGTACCTATACACTCTATCTAATTTGCTTATTAATATGTTGCTGTTGGGACAGAATGTTGAAAAATAATTTTCATAATGGGAGTAATACATGGCCAGATTTTCATAATAATATATAATATTTCATAAGAAAACTGATATATAATTTATTTCCCTATTCAATTGTTGTCTCCCAAAATGCATAATAAACATGCTTTTAGTCCTGGTGTCCTCTACATTGAACATGTATGAAATGATGTCCTGTTTCATAACAGGAAGTCATATTTGAATTTGAAAATCCATAACATTTTCCTGAGATGTTGCTTTATGACAAACAATCTGAAAATGATTCAGATGTAAAAGACATTACAGAATATAATCATATTTCCATAAGGATGTAACATTTTTCATGTAAAATATAGCCATCTTTAAAGACGTATGATGGTTTAAAAAACATTTAGTATCTCTATAAAGCCCTGAATGTGCTCTGTACAGGACATCCAGACTTATAACTGTGACATGTGAGGTCTCAGAGAAATTCTCTAAAATAGAATGTCCACTACAGAGGCAAAAACTCCATGGCTGGATCTCAGGAGGATAAATAAAATAGCCTAATTTGATCCTACAGTGTTGCTGCACATGCTTTTAGATCATTACAAACAATAATGCAAAATTATTATATTAGAATAGAAGATATGCCGTCTCTCGTATCACATAAATTATCAATAATTAAGAATGTGGTTTTGAAGAAGATAATTTTTTACTTTCTCTGTTTTGACCGTCTCATTTGGACTTGGACTTGACCTCGAACCTCTTTGGACTCGGTCTTGACTCGGACTCGAACCTCTTTGGACTCGGTCTTGACTCGGACTCGAACCTCTTTGGACTTGTACTTGTCTTGGACTCAACAAAGGTGGACTTGACTACAGCCCTAATCACTTGATAATAACTCTATGTAATATAATTAATTCACAAATCACAAGTTTGTCGTTTTCAATTTTTCATGCCAAAAGCAAATACATTATTTGTGTTTTGGTGCGATAAAACAAGTCCCATTCACACATTCAGCGCTTGGTGTTCGTTCTGTGCATCTATGGCCTTAACAAGCTAATAAAACCCAACGCATCCTAATCAGAAAAGTTTTTCAAACTAGAAACTGTCGAGCTCAGAACTCGGCTCTCGGGGTCTTCACTGTTTTTAATCAGTCCAAAAAGAGGTGCAGGGCATCCAGTGATGTGTTAAAGCTGTCTTCCATGAGCGTCTAATTGCACGCATGCTGTTTTCAGGGAACGGGAAGGTGACAGCAAAAAGCCAGGCGTGTTTTAGGGGTCTGGAATTTAAATGTGCCCTCCTCTCTCACACACACACACACACACATTTACATGTATGCATTTATCAGACACTTTTATCCAAAGCGACTTGCATTCAGGTTATACATTTTTTTTGTCAGTATGCGTGTTCCCTGGAATTGAACCCACAACCTTTGCGCTGCTAACACAGTGCTCCACCCCTGAGCCAAAGGAATCTGGAATTCACACACTCTCACACACACACATAATACACATTTACATATGGAAAAATCTATACGCTGGTTCCTACGACCACACGGCAATGGAAACATATAACGTGGCTCTGAAATGGAAGTGTGTTTTCATCACTCGGCCGTAACATTAAAAGCGAGCAATAGTGGAGATTGTTGCAAACGGAAAAACCTTTTATCTTAATCTACACAGATGATGTGAGCGCATACAGTGCGTGCTTCGGGTTTAGTTATCAGTGTGATACATTCCTCGTAGAATAAAACAGATATCTGTTGATGCGGGCGCGTGCATTTATGTCTCTCTCTAGAGTACACTCTTAATAAAGCTGCTTCACGATGCCACAGAAGAACCTGTTTGTCTAAATGATTCCTTAAGGGACCTTTAACATCTGATGAACCTTTCTCTTTCACAAAATGTCCTTTGTGACGATAAGGTTCTTCAGATTATACGAAGGTAAGATGGCTCTTTGACGGAATGGTTCTTCTATGGCAGGGGTTCTCAAAGTCTGCGTTCATGGGTCCACGTCTGAATTTTCATCCGTGTCAAAGCTCCGGACCGGAACAATAGGCCATTACAAAACTTGTTTTTAATAAACATACAGTTGCCTACATAACATGCATAACAAATAAACACTATTTAAAAAAAATTATAAAGTGCCCCTTGCATTCAAAATGCATTAATAACAAGAGCAGAGGAGGCAAAACAATTAATTGAAGTGTCTGCAATAGAGGGTTTTTCTCTGGTTGATGCCGATATTATCACGGATCTGCCTGTCCTGCTCCGTTTCCAATCACAGCGCACGCCCTCACCTGGTTTCCCTTATCATTGATTGAGCTCACCTACCTCATCAGTTGAATCAACCTCCTACACCTGCAATCACTTACCGCTACTCTTCATAAGCTCACTCACCTCAGTCACTCATCGGCAGGTCTCAAGGTTTCAAGGTTACAAGGCTCTCTACACTGGTCGATGTCTGCCTATCTGCCCGTCCGTCCTGGAACTCGTCCCTGCCTGTGGAAACGCAAGTTTACATACAGTGATACTGTACATCCTGCTTCCAGAGCATTCTTTGCTATCTCTCTTATGTTGGAAGCCCTGCCTGAGTTATATTGAATAAATTACCTTTTGACTTGCATCTACCTGTCTGTCTCCTTGACCAGTATCGTGACAGAAGACCAGCCCCTAAAAACAAGATGGAGTTCGCCGCCAACGTCCTCGCCCTTATCCGGTGGGATCTCTCATTCACGGAGTATACCGGAGAATTCTGCGGGCTCGCTGCAAGGACAGAAATCCACAATGTGGCAATCCTCCAGCTGTTTCGACTCGGGGCAAATTACCATCGCCCTATGGATCTCCCAGACACCACAGGAGTGTGTTGGAGAGAGGGTATCTACCGGTGTCTAGGAAGTTTCCGGTCCCGAGTCGAAGCTACCCCTCTGTTGCCTCCGCTGGCCCCGCCCAGCTCATCTTCGTCTCCGCTGGCCCCGCCCAGCTCATCTTCGTCTCCGCTGGTCCTGCCCAGCGCATCTTCATCTCCGCTGGTCCTGCCCTGCTCATCTTCGCTGGTCCCCCCCAGCTCGTCTTCGTCTCCGCTGGTTCCGCCCAGTTCCGCACTACCCGAGCGCCCCCAGGTACCCCTGGGCTTGTTAGTAGTTTTTGATGGGATGGGTTGAAGCCCAGATCCAGAGCCTGCTCCTCACCAACGCTCTCTAGCGCCGGCTCCTCGCCAGCGCCCTAAGATGCCGGCTCCTCACCAGCGCCCTCCGGTGCCCGCTCCTCGCCAGTGCCCTCTGGTGCCTGCTCCTCGCCAGCGCCCTCCGGTGCCTGCTCCTCGCCAGAGCCCTCCGGTGCCTGCTCCTCACCAGCGCCCTCCGGTGCCTACTCCTCGTCAGCGCCCTCCGGTGCCGACTCCTCGCAAGCGCTCTCAAGTTCCTCCGCTGGTCCTGCCCAGCTCATCTTCATTGCCGCTGGTTCCGTCCAGCTTTCCAGAGCACCCACGAGAGTCAGAGCCACCCGAGCGCCCACGAGAGTCAGCGCCCCAGCGCCACCCGAGCGCCCATGAGAGTCAGCGCCACCCGAGCGCCCACGAGAATCAGCGCTTCCAGAGCGCCCCCAAGAGTTGGTCCCGTCCAGCTTACCTTGGCCCACGCTGGTTCCGTCCAGCTCACCTGGACCTCCGCTGGCCCCGTCCAGCTCACCTTGACCCACGCTGGTCCCGTCCAGCTCACTTTTGCCTCCGCTGGTCCCGTCCAGCTCACCTTTGCCTCCGCTGGTCCCGTCCAGCTCCCCTTGGCCTCCGCTGGTCCCGTCCAGCTCACCTTGGCCTCCGCTGGTCCCGTCCAGCGCCCCTTCAGTGCTACCCGAGCGCCCTCGAAAGTTTGCGCCTCCCGAGCGCCCTCCAGTGCCGGCTCCTCACCAGCGTCCTCCAGCGCCTGCTCTGTCTGGCTCTCCAGAGCCCCTGCTGGTCCCGTCTGCCTCTCCAGAGCCCCTGCTGGTTCCTTCCGACTCTCCAGAGCCCCTGCTGGTCTCGTCCGGCTCTCCTGAGCCCCTGCGGGTCCCGTCCGACTCTGCAGATCCCTTCCGGGAGGGGGGGGTACTATCACGGATCTGCCTGTCCTGCTCCCTTTCCAATCACAGCACACGCCCTCACCTGGTTTCCCTTATCATTGATTGAGCTCACCTACCTCATCAGTTGAATCAACCTCCTACACCTGCAATCACTTACCGCTACCCTTCATAAGCTCACTCACCTCAGTCACTCATCGGCTGGTCTCAAGGTTTCAAGGTTACAAAGCTCTCTACGCTGGTCGATGTCTGCCTATCTGCCCGTCCGTCCTGGAACTCGTCCCTGCCTGTGGAAACGCAAGTTTACATACAGTGATACTGTACATCCGGCTTCCAGAGCATTCTTCGTTATCTCTCTTATGTTGGAAGCCCTGCCTGAGTTATATTGAATAAATTACCTTTTGACTTGCATCTACCTGTCTGTCTCCTTGACTAGTATCGTGACAGATATTTAGACATCAGGACAGCCGATGGCCGATATTAGATGCTACATTTTTGTGGGCCGATATATGTTTTGGCCGATTTTCTTTTTTTTTTCTCATAAAAGAGTAAATGTAAATGTTTATTGCAGGGCACAAGATGTTAATAGTAGTAATAGTAGCCTAATTCATAGTAATAATACATGACTCCAAATTTAAGCACCTTCTCCAATCAATTCTGAACTGTTGTTAATGTTTGCAGACAGACACCAGTGTTTCCACAGACGTGCACATTAACTCTCTGCCAGCAGGAGGCGCTGTGGAGCCGGAGATATACCACGGTATACCACAGTAACGGCTGAGATCAAAGTAATGCGCTCAAACATACTTTATCAGACGTTACAGGAACAACGAAGTGAACATGACATCCAAGCTTTTCTGAAGATAATCGGTTCTTTTAATGTAAAAACACCCGCGCTGCATTTCAATGTTGAAACGTGCCGTGCTCAGTTTATTCAACCCTTTTGGAAAATATTTGTGGCGGTCAGTTTTGATGTTGTGACGGACGCCACAAATAAATCAATGAATGGGAAACACTGCACACTGTTATACATCAAATGGCCATAATCTATGTGATAACAATAATAATAATAAAAAAATACTTATTTGCAGTGAAATGTCACACGATTATCAAACGTCAAACTCACTGGATATCAACAAATGTCATGAAGGAAAAGTTTCATCGCCTGCGCTTTCATTTCGGACATCTACAAACAGACATTTAAAAACTAATCAAATTATTTACACGTTTAACATGCGTTTATCAAAGTAGGAAATATAATTAGTGCTCTTGAAATACGAGATGGAGGCGGTCCGAATGTGGACCGGAGTCTGGACTTTGAGAAGCACTGTTATATGCATTGCAGGAAGAACCTTTATATTTAAGAGCGTAACTAAAACAATGCACACACTTTTGATTGAAGCTGTTGAGTCTGCAGATCAATGCAGAGACATGGCCTGTCCATCCTTCGATTCTTCTAGATCAATTCAATCCTCCACTCAATAACTGGACATCTCCATACCTCACATCTCTGTCAAACAGCGAAGTCAACCAATTCAGGGAACACTTTCACCGGAAAAGTTAAATAAGCATAAAAAACATCTGTGGTATCCAACTGAACACTTAAACCAGACCCTTCCTCTGGATTGACATGTTCAGACTACACTTTTAAGCATTTACACTCTTAAAAATATTCCAGAGGAATGTGTTTACAACAATGCCATAGAAGAACCATTTTTTCTTCCCCAAATAATCCTTTCTTACACGTTTTTTTTCATCTGCTTAACACACAAATCCAAGAATTGCACACAAAACACCTCACATCTCATGCAAAATGAAGCATTGCATTCAAAACATCACAAACACTTCTCAAAAGCAAACATTTGTCTTGCATTGCAAACACCTTTGCTATAATATTACATTTTTGGATATATCATATACACACAGTTATTCAAAACCAAAAGCTCTTCTTGAGCTCATATGTACATTTCTGTTGAAGATCGTACAGTTGTGAATACAGTATTACATCATCCAGGTGGATGCTACACATTGGTGGTGGATGAGGAGATAGCCCCCTTACTATGTAAAGCGCTTTGAGTGTCTAGAAAAGTGCTATATAAATGTAACAAATTATTATTATTATTATTATTTTTATTACATGGTGTGAAAGATGAGAAACACATCGAGCGTGTGTAGAGGCCTGTTCTAAAGCATGAGCGGTTGCTTTTAAGTACAGCAATGAGTGTGTGCACGTGTGAAGCACTGATGAATTAGTGTGGCATTGTGTTTGAAAAAGAAATCAAGATATGTTGTGTTTTATGAAAGTCAAAGGCTGATAATTAGTGCATGGTTTCACAGATTTGGTGAGTGCTTCTGCTGTTTCAGAAATTGTGTGACAAGTAAAGATTTTATGTGTATTTTTTTCTTAATGCGAAGAAACTTTAAGTAATCTAAAGAACCTTTAGTGCAATAAAATGTTAAAGCTTCTTCATGGAAGCATCTATAGTAATTTTAAGCATGCATTTACATTAGTGGATTCACGTCTGTCAGTAAATAAGTCGGCTCTTGTGCAATAACAGTGGAGGGGACGCCATGATTACTACTCCCCATCTCCAAATGAAAATGAATCCCCCAAAAACCGGCTCATCAGTATTCTGCTCACACAGCCTCCAACCGAACAGGAGGGCGGTGGGACGGGGGGGCAGGACTGCACCAGCACTCACAAACCCCGTAATCTGCCTGCTCTTTCTTCCTCCAGCTCCATTGCGTTTAGAAACGACTCCTTCTTTTAGCAGTTTGAGAATGAAACGGGAATGACGGGTGCACTTGTGTCTGTCTGTCAGACGGCTTTAAAGAAGAGCCGATCTTTGGGAATAAATTATGTGCACATTATCATAACACAAAAAAGATCCATCCAATCCAGGATACATTGCTTCATGCTTTCAGGCAGGCTGCTCAAATTGCCCATCTGACATGTTTTTTTTCATCTCTCTCTGTGGACGTGAATATATATTTCTATATTTAAATAGGCAACATGGCTGTGTGCTGCTGATACTGTACATGTCAAGCAAACACATGAGATTTACTGCCTCCCTTTATGTAAATAGCACTGAATTGCGGCGCTTGAACTCTTGAGGGAGTTGAGGGAGGTTAATTGCGTTTGGACGACAGTTGCTTTCTTTCTTTCATGAATACACAGAAACGATTTGATGTTAAACTTAGTTATTGCACGAATAAAAATAACAATTTCTGACCCAACGCTCAATTCGCCTCGCGTCTGATTGGCCACATCACCCACAAAAGACTTGGTCACGCTCACAGGCGAATGAAAAGCTGTACTCGTTTCAATAAGTGGCTATCCGTTGTCTATCATTTTGCTTCAAGATACAGGACTGAGACGTTTGGCATAACGTTTGACAGGCTGAGAGGAACATGTGTCACAAATACACAGTGTGCCAAAATGTGCACGCACTTCTAATGCATGAAACTCAAGATGACTTTAAGAGGCGTTCAATCAAGAAAGCATCACTTAATACTGTCCATACTTGGTGTGTGTCGTCCTGCAGTGTTAGTGATCATGTGCGTTGTGTTGGTGCTTTACTAAGTAATCAGATGCACCAGTTTCAGCTGGACCATAAAAACGGGTTACAAATTATCCCAGAGATGCACATTAACCAATATTTGACTAATATGCTAATTGCTTTTAACTCTCAGTTGTGTGTTTGAGTCACTGCAGCACTAATACAAGATCAGACGCAGACACTCCCATTTCTGGAGGAGAGATCGAGGGAGTTTCGGCTCGATGGGTGGAGAACACAACCACAGCCTCTCCTACTGCCTACTTTATTTACTGTGCGCCTTTTCAGATCTACACTGGCTTGGATTGGAAGTAAAACCACAGATGCAACAGAGATACACATACGTGCGTCTCTTATTCGCTTTCTTATTCAAACACCAGATTCATCATAAGAGTGTGACACATCATCACCTTTACCATCATATTTACTCGGTCATACCGAGCGCTGATGTAGGAGTAAGGCTAAAGAAACTAATGTAAACAGAAACGTGCTCTTAGTGCCATTTTGGCATCATCGGGTCCCGTTCGAATGCTTAGCCAAGAATAACAATCCATAATTCATGAGCGTCCGTCTAGTGCACAGACACGAGTCAAAGGAGCATTTATTATTCATCGACACTCACCTCACGTGATGAGTGCCCCGACAAAACCCTGCTTTCTCTGTTAGTCATTTACTTTAGTTTTAGTTGTGTTGTTGCTTTGTGGAATTTGTAATAAATGAAAAGGGAATTAAATCATCAACTGGCAACAGTGATTAACTAGCATTAGTATAAATATAGCACGGATGAGCGTTAGAGAAAATGCCCAACTAAAGACCTATTAAATCAGACTTGCACATTAATCGTACACACGATCATGAACCACACCTAAAACTGATCTGTTTGAGCGTCAGAGGTCACTTAATATTTAAGATGCACTGAATTCAATGATGAGCAGAAACATTCACTGTGCTTACTATTGTCCTTTTGCATTATTGACACGCTACTTTTCTATTTGATATTGTATCATACTGTAAAGCTGCTCTGACACAAACTGTATTGTATAAAATAACGGTAACTTGACAGGAACATCTCTGCAGTTGTTTATGAAACTGCACAATGACTCCATGAGAGCGGCCTGATTTGATCAGTTTCTGGGGCATGTGTTCCCACCGCTTTAATCACATTCGAAGCACAACGCATCAGATTTAGCTGTTTATTTCTGCCAGCGCTCCTGATGGTATGCATGTGTCGGTGACCTACTTGAGCTCGAGCTGATTCAGCAAGAGGCGGCGGTGCAGGATCCAGGGTCCCTCGTGTCGATCTGTCTCTTGTGTTGTGTAGGAGTTTACATGCAGCGTGTTGGTAATATTAGACTAACAAGAAACAGTGCTCATCTGTAACAAGTGGAGCCAGCGATTTCTGTTCAGTGGTGATTACAAAACCATTTGTTGTAGTAAGGCCACTGATAATAAGACCGGGAACATGCATTCAAACAGTAAACAGAGTTTGATTTCGAACATCTGCAAATGTGGGTTTCTGGCGCTGAGTTGAAGGAAAAACACGAGATCTGAAGAGGACAACACAAGCACCGGAGAAAGCCAGTTCCCAGAGGAGCAGATAAAGTGCAGCCTGTAAGACGGTCGCTCAAGGACAGGGTCTGCACATGCACTGAACGCCTGCTGAGGTGTCCTTATATGACATCCTATGCAGATGTAACCACTTACGCTGTTATATTCCAGCAATCGTGTCATTGGAGCTGATGAAAAACTATCCATCTAAAAAGCACTGCACGTAAACACTACAAAATTTGTGTAATATAATGCAATTAAAATTAACCTCTGCTTTAAAAATAACTGTGTAGACAGTTTTCACCACCATAAGCAATTGCATTTATTCATATGTCAAGGCCTGTTCACACCAAGACAACTATTCGGTACAAATATTCATAAACATAAACAGCTGATCATGCATCTATTCAGAGACCAATGCAAAAATGTTTAATTTTTTTAAATAATTGCATTCCATGCACTATGAATAAAACTGACCAACCAATAGGATTTAGCACTTTTGGTCACATGCCTGTAGCTGTGGATCTACAGCACAGTGGAGCTGTTCTCTTACATTTGGTGTTATTTAATAAACACCATAGAAAATACAAAAATCTGAACCGCTGTTTGACAACATCGTCGACTTTCTTTTCCACGAAGAGCGTGTTAGAAACAATTCAAGTTTATTTGTATAGCGCTTTTCACGATACAAATCATTGCAAAGCAGCTTTACAGAATGTATGTTTCTACATTATATTTAGAAGTAGGTTATTAGTGACAGAAATGTACAGTAAGAATCACGCAGTTAGTTACAAACCACACGTAATCAAACAGATGGAGAACAATATTAACTGGAGGGATTATGTGGCGATTAAACTTTGTGATTGAGATTAAAAAGTTGCCATTAAGGAAACTTTGTTAGTTGTATATGTTGTTCCAGGATTAGCATCATCTGAGGTCCTCTGAAAGAATCAGAAAGATGTGCAGCACTGCTTAGTGTACTTTAGAAACGGGGGTAACTGCTATATTTCTGCGTTTCTATAAATGCCACCTAGTGTCTAAGTGTGGAATTAAATTTTCATTCTGACATTTTTTATGCATTGGTTTGAAAAGACAATATTCATGCTGAACATTCCCCTTAGTTTGATGAAGTGTTTGATACGTTAAGTTTGTTAATAATCATCAGTACGGTATTAATATTTGGATCTACAACTTTTTCAAATATATTAAAAGGAACTTTGGTTCTCTCAAATCTGAAACAAAACAAGAGGTTTAAACCAGCTCTAAAGATGCTGAATGTTTTATGCTGAAATATGCCAGTGACAGAAGCTTTGCTTTCTGCATCACTTTCGTGAAGTGTCTGAGAATATGAATGTGTGTTTATGAAGAAACGACAGCAAAACATCAGAACAGGTCTGAAAGAGATTCATGCATCCATTAGAGCAAAGACACAAGTCACAACTCAAACTCTCGTCCAATACAAACACACTCTCTGATCTCGATCTCTGTCTCTCTCTCTGCGTGTGTGTGTCTGATTCACCGTCTCATGTTTTCTGAGCATGAGCGAATCAGAGTTTGTCCAGACAATAGTGGTATTTCATTGGGTTATTTACAGTCCTCTCAGCAGTGCATCTATGATTATGATCAAATTAAAAGCACATTACATACAGCACAGTAATTGCACAGAATTCATTCATGTCAACGGATGAACTTGAGTTCCAGAAATGAACATGTTGAGCATGTCTAGACGTGAGCGGAGAAAGCTTTCACAGCTGATGAAAGCACCAGGTCTGAGCGACACACGCTAACTGAATGACGACAGCTCAACCGCTAGCACACTTAGCCCCGCTCCGGATTCAATTAGCGAGATACAGGCCCTCTATAGAGCAGTAAACACCGTCCGCCGTGTCCTTTCCTGCTGGCTACGGTAATGGATTAGCCACCTCTTGACCCCCTCGGCTGCAACCGTTTGGTCCTTGAAGAGCGAGGTCAGAGGTCATCACCCAGGTCCGGGCCATTGTCGATCCCAATGCTGTTATGGTAAATATCCAATCGTTTAACTCTTTGGCTGAATCTCCCCTGTGGTGACCCTACAGGAGCGCTTCTTTAATGGCAATAACCTTGTTATTCTGAGAGCGGCCGTGCAAACAATAGCGGTGTGGAGACGCGGTCTCTGAGGGTTAAGGAACGGCTCAGTAACATGAATCTGAGTGACCAGAAGATGCACAGCCTCGGCCCTGCTGGAAACGGGCCATTACGCAAACAATGTACGTGATCTGTAATATTAAGAGCGTTGTAACCTATATATCGGCATGAATTCAACTCTACAAGTCACCAGAAGGGGGGCAGCTAAAGAATCAGCAGCCCTCTAAAAGCCCCTCCTCCGCCTCAGCGCAAAAGCGCGTTTTCTTCCTGTTGTGGAACAAAGGAATGTGCGCTTAACGCTTCTCAAAGACATTCGTTCATTTCATGACTTTCAAAGCATCCACAAAATATATGGATATTAATGTGTACTCTTTCTCTCATATGCTTGTGGAATATGAATATTAATTTAGGAAAACGTGGGCTGATTTCTAATCGTGCTTTAACCTGGAATGTGTAGGCTGCAGTGTTTAGACTTTTATGAATGGTTGCAAAACTTCATGAATCAGTACGATAACGAATGTGGTGATATTATAAATGTGTAAACTTGATAAAAGTTTTAATACAGGGATCAAAAGTTATTCTTTTCTCCATTGAAAATGCCTTGCAAGAAAACCATGGACATGGGTGGAGCTCCGCCCCATACGGACAATCTGATTCGATCAGCCGCCGGTGGGCGGCGTCCAAACCGGACAGTTGAAAAGACGACGCGCGAGCGGCGCGCTCTCTCTTCCTCTTGCAACTCTCTGGCGCTCCTGAACTCGGCGCGTTCAAACGCGCGCAAGGCTGACCTGGAAGCCGGCCCGCCGGACTCTCTCTCAACGAAACCAACCATCGGAGGGGGTCTAAGACCGTGCCAAAGCCGTAACGGAGCCACGAAGTCAACGATTGCGGAGGAGAGCTTTCCCGATGACGTCACGCAGCCATCTCAAGTCTCCACACGAGAACAACCCGAAGGAGCCGAGCTGAACACGTGACACCCGAAACAAAGAACTGAACTCACGCGGGAAAACGAACCAACGTCGAGCCTGCTTTAAAACCCATCCAAGCAAGTACAAACTGAATTCCTAATCCTGATTGAACTGGTTAAAATTTTGATCTGAATGCAGTAACGAAACATACGTATTGTTCGTGATCTTTGGCTGGTTGGTTAAGTTATGAAATAGTAAAGAATGTCATTCTTTAAACCTTAACCTCAAAACTCTCGTATGCCTATGTGTGTATGTCTATGTCTTCTCAGTTAATCCATTTATGTTAGAATAGCAATATCACGAATAAATCGTTTTCATTTCATAAAGAATTGTCTCTGGAATGTGATTTTAAGTATTTTTATCCTTATTTGCCCTAAAGATAACGCAGCCTAGCTCTAAACTAGAAATTATTAATCTCGTGTATCGTTACCTGGGGCCACGAATGGGAATGTTGAGATTAACAGAATGTACTTTTAGTGATTGCTGGACAAGCACTTAATAAGGTGTAAACTGTAAAGAAATATTAATAGGGCTTAATCGCATATTAAATATTTAATAACTAATTCCGGAGCTGAAACAATAGCTCCATATTAAACTGGTATTTTACTACATAATGGTGGAGGAAAAAAGCGGGCATCTAAAGATTTAAATCTGATAAGTCAAACCAGAGACAACATACATATTTCTCACTTTTATCCGGAAGAATTGAGTAAATATAGAGAAACAAGCGGTTATTGGTGATATTGCATGCTTGTTTGCGAAACACAGTGAGGTTGAATGAAAGAGTGTAACTGTTAACTCGAGTTCGAGAAGAAATTAAACTGCAGTAAATAATTAATAAAAGTCGCTCTAAAAGCGCATGAGAGGCGAACAAGCGTGTCCCTTGTTGCCCCTCTCTTAAGGCCTTCGTGGTAATGCTTTGTTAGTGCGTGTTCCACTGCAAACCCAGCCACCTGACTCTCCCGCTGTAGAATATTAAAGTAGCTATTTAAGTAATTCTCAGCCAATTTTTGATTTCACGAGTGAAATTCAAGCGCCGCGCTCAAAGGTGGCCAGTCGTTTTTGAGAAAGGAGACATTTTGCAAATCGATTTAATTGTTTGTTTTGTTATATGTGCGGTCTAAACAGACAAATATTCACATAATAGCCGCTGAGGCTTTGTTGGGTTATAAGTAACCCGTAGATAAATGTATCTCGTCCTAAATGAGTGAGATTATATGTGCTATAGAAAATTCAAGTCTGAGCGTGAAGCACATTTTCCTTCTGCCTACAGGCACTGCGTCGCCATAGCGACCAGTTTAACCACGTGGAGACTTAGCCGTGTAAATAGCATTAGCGCTAAGCTAACAAAGAAACTGTAGCATTGTAGCTTTGGCCATGCTGGTAGCATTACGGCTAGCGATTAGCACATAGCATTTAAAGCTTGAATGCAGTGTGTGGGTGAGAAAGCCACTCACGTTTCTCTCTCTCTCTCTCTCTCTCTCTCATTTAAAAGACTAACTATGTTTTGAGTTGGCTGTGTTAATGTTCATCAGTGTTAACAATTTCACAGGTTGGTTTAATATACTGTTGATTAGATGGTGAGTTTGATCTCATTCAATTATAATGGCTTTTATGATTTTAAAACACATCAATGGATAAGCGCTATTGTTAGGAATTTTTAATTGTTAGTTGAATGTCACAATTGATTACAAATTAATTTTGAATTAATTTCATTTAACAAAATTATTTCAATTCCTGCTTCCAACAACAACAGTATCCATTTATGAACCATAAACGCGCCTTATAATTTGACCACTACATAGTAAAACCTTAATCATCAAGAGGGCCAGAAATTTTTAATTTTGTTTACAAGTAATCAGGATACAAATTAATTTGGTTTGATGGTAAGGACAATGAGGAATGAGTAAGTTGTAAATTATTTAATTACTATTATAGGAATCCAAAACTAGTGATTTGGAAGCTGTAAATTAATTTGATAATTAATTATGAATTCGAAAATTCTAATTACATTTAATAATTAATTACACTTCCTGTTTACATTTTGCAACAATATTGGTTTATCAACTCAATTGCAGATTGCATTTGTAAATTCTAATCCTAAGTGAATCCTATTAATTTTAATTATAACATCATAAATTTTAATTAGAAACCACAAAGTCTAATTTTAATTATAATTTCAGACTTACCACAAGTCTGGCGCTGTAGGCCATACTTCATTTCCTTAGGTGATCTGATTAACTCAAGTAAAATTAATAATAATTTAATTAAAATAATTTTATTAAATTAAAATTAGTCCTTTTACTTAGGCCTGAGTAGATAGTGCTCCCCTAGCGTTGTGTTGGAGAAGTGACAGGGACACCATACAGTCAAAGTCATTTCTCACCAATCTGGAGCATAAAGCGTAACCTTAGCATAGCGACTCAACAGCACCACCTTGTGCCAACGTATTAGTTTTAAATCTTGGGAATAAATCTTAATTTCTCTTTTCTTTTCTCCCTGTTACTAACTTCTAATTTGACTTGTTTGCTTAAAGCTAACCAGGGAAGATCACGAATAGAGCGAAATGTCACAATTGAACAGATATGTATGAAACTTGAGAACCACATTCAAAACTGTTTTACCATTTACCCTCTATTGTGAAATCCTATTCCCCAGGTTAAAGCAGGCGCAATGAGAAGATAGACATCGGCAAAAGTTTTAACACAGCGTGACACACGCTGACCAGCGCGTTGCGGTGTAAAATCCTGCCATTCAGGGACAAGTACTGTCATTGCTGTTGTTTTCCTCCATCAAGGAGAAAATTGGAATAGCAATACCAGTCTTGTTACAAAAGAAAACTCGCCTACAATCCTCTGATTAGAAGCGTCCTTCTAAATCAGACTTAACAAAGCGAAGAGAGAATCTGCTATTAAAAGAGATCGGTCTAGTGTTATTGTCCCTGTGTACTCATTCTGTTAGTGTGCTTTTCTTTCTGTTTCCCAACAGTGCTGCCTCTACGTGAGGCGCAATTTCTCAGAAGCTGCAAATTACACGCACCCCATCACAGAGGACCACAGAAACAGAATCACACTCAACACTAGCATACACTACACTGTGCACATTCACACCCCTGTTGTTTTGTTTGTGTTTTTGTTTTGCTTTGTTTCCCATCCAAGGTCTGTGTCAGTTCGGTCCAAGATCCCATCACCGCCAGAACATGTATCACCAGCCAGAACATGTCGGTCACTGGGAAGGACTGGAAATGTGGCTAAGTGCTACAACAAACAGCATCCTCCTAAAGCTGCTGAAGCACTCCAACATCAGACACAGGACCAACTAGATGACAACATCACAAGCATCATGAGACAAGACCCAAGTCAAAACTACAATCACAAAGAATTAGCCAAGATCACCTCAAGCTTAAGTCACACTCATCGCCACCCTCAAACTGGCGACAAGCGCGCTGCGCCAGCAGGAGCTGACAAGCGCAACGGCGCACAGAGCAGCTGGAGCGTGAAGCTCAGGTACGGCGGGAAGGGACCGATGAGGTGGAGCAAGGCCGATGAGGAAATCAACAGGCTAAAAGAAACTCTAGAAGCTACCAGCCACGAAATGCAGCAACTCAAAGAGGACTTTGCTGATCGTGCAGACAAGCTACAGTATGCAGAGAAGCTACTAGAGAGGCAAAGACTGACTTCAGGGACAAAAACAGCAGAATCAAGGCCCTCGAAGCTCATTTGGCTGAATCAAGAAAGCGAGATCAGCCGCCTAACACAACAGCTCGACTACGTCACAGAGGAGTCTGAAAGTTTCAAGAGGAACTCAAGCACGCTTACGAACTACGCCATGAGCCGTCAAGGACAGGGGCGTGCACCAACCGCACCCTGCCAAGCAGGACCAAGTCACCTGTGCCTGGACTGACACGTGAACATAAGACAGAGGGGTGATGTTAAAACAGTCACCAGCGCCGTCTGAAGAACTTTATATCACGACAGAACCAGAAGAATCTGCTGCAGCCAGCCGCAGATCGTCGCACAACGGACCTAAAGACCTTGACAAGCTCGCCCGAAAGCGTTGGCAAATTCAACCCCAGCGTGCCAAACAGCCAAACGGTCCAAGCGTATCTGCAAGATATTGATTTCCATCTGGAAATGCGACCTAACGTTACGGACAAAGATAAACTCTATTTACTCGAGCGACATCCAGCCCTGAATGCGCAGCTTCCTGGACCGGCAGCCTGTTAACACAAAGACTGATTATCAACGGCTGCGAAAAGCCCTTATTAAAGAGTTCGCCGACCCTGAGTCCGATCAAGGCTTAGTGGCTGCCCTGGAGGCGAGACAAGGGCGTCACGACACTCCTCAAGCTTACTATAGTCGACTCAGACAAGCATATTTTGGAACTCGCAATGATTCTGACATGGAAGATGAACTGAACTTTAAAACTCTCTTCCTCAGGAATCTTCATCCTGGCATAAGCCACCATCTTGGCGTTCTCGCATGTCCTGACGATGAACGATGAACACTCAGCAGTTGCGAGACTTGGTGCAAAAGGCCTACTACAAACAAAGATGGCCTCAGAGCACAAAACCCCAGCAGTTCTTGATTTCAACACGCAACACCATGAACTGGCTCTAGAGGGCACCCAACGCCAAGACAGCGCTAAGCCACCACACAGAGAATGGAATGCACCCCGTCCAACAGAGGCAGACTCACACGCTGACACCCGACCTGAACAGAGGTATGACCGATGGGATGGACGCGTGGGCGTCAACGCTCACCTGGGCGACACTGGGAGAAGTGGTCTCATGAGAATCAGTGGGAAAAGGAAGGCGAACCAGAGTCAGCCTGACTAGCTGTCAGGCGGAACGGCAGTGACAAGCTGAACAAATCAGCCCCAGAAAACAGCACCGCTTCACCTTGCTCTCAGAGAACAGTAAACACCCTAACTTCAGATGGACATGAAACCCCACCTGAAAACCCAGCAACAGAGTTAAACACTAACTCAACACCCAATACTCCAAATCACAGCAGCGTCCAACAAACACCTGCTGATGAAACTCCAAGTTCCTGAAAGTGCTGTCTCAGTCACCTGCCATCCCTCCGGAGAACACCAGATCAGGTCTGACATCCTAAACGTTTCCTCCCAAACTCCAGCCCCTCAAATGACCAAAACGATGCCCTCACCACAGCAGGTGCATCACATGAAGAGTCCTGGACCTTTCATGCCCTCCCACCCAACCCTACAGTGGCAGCAGTAACCCGCGCCAGCACGCCACTGGCGAGCACACCCTGCCCTCCTGCATTACCATACCACCTCAGTTCGCTGCTGGCGATCTCCTCACCCTCACATGCGGATTCGTCACTACGAACCTTGACAGCTCACATGTCAAACCCATTTGAACATTCCATTTCCTATATGGACCTGAACACATCCTCCGAGCTCCATAGCTCCACTCTGTCGACAACATGCTGCATCTGCAAAGGCGGTGTCCACACGTATGTCCCTGAGCCACTCACTGCGCCACAGCTCGTAGTACCTCACGGCCAGAGGGGAGTACACGGACACACGCACACGATGCACCATGATGGGTTGCCAGTGCCAACCGGCAAATCAAACCACCGACAGGAAAAGGGGAGGATCCGACCCACTGACACAGACCGACAACCATATGCACCACACAAGCATAATTATTGTCATTTAGGAAAACATATAGCAACCATGCTTAGACACAACCCATATTCTCTCCTCCGCACACTAGGACCAATCTAGTAGAGAGGAGTTACTCTCAAAAAATGTTTTTTTTTTCATATATTATATAATTTTTTTTTATATAATTTTTTTTTTTTTTTTTTTTTTTTTTTTTTTTTTTTTTTTTTTTTATGGTTTCTTTATCTCGTGTCTCACTTTGTGTTTCCTTTCCTCTCTTTCACTTTGAACCCCTTAACCAAACCTTGAATCCAGGTCCTGAAATTGAGATCGACTTCCGTCAGTAAAGTCGTTGTAATTCGCTGTGAGAACCGCTGTCGACCGATCGAGGCCACCCGCCAAAATCATGAGCGACATGATACGATGTAAGTTCCTCGATTGACAACGTAGCCATGAATAGGATTCCGTGCTACACGATACCTCTTAGCCTTGTTCAAGCGTTGTAACCCGGCCACTGCGGGCCCCGCTAGTCTCATCAAACCCATCTCGCCCCTTTCCCGGTGGCGCTATTCCCATATCATAAACCCGGAAACAGGTGATTTAGTTGTCTTTTCAGTTTGCCCATTATCGGCGTTAATAATGTTTACCGGCTCAAAGGCGTTGTGAATGTGGGATTACGGCAAGGAAAACCTATGTAAAATCCAAACTCCTAAAGTCGCTGCGTATTACGAGAACAACGAACAGTTGTATCTGGCCCCAAACTCAAAGATGGGCACGCTCACTTAGGACATTCACTCCCCTACCCGAGTAAACTCTGCACGCGATAATACCAAGGGCATCTGCGGTTTAGAATCCATTAAACCCGACACTAGCTGCCCCGCCGAAACAACACCACGTTCTCAAGTTGAGGTAACGCATGGCGAAATCATCAGAAACCGATGGCTGGTCAGTACCCCAGCACGAACAGCCACCCTCACATGCGATTAACACGGCGCCACGCGCATTAATTTGCCCAACCAAATGTTATGGATCACTGTCCCGAAGGATCCTCCATATTGACGAGTTAGCATTGTATCACCTCACCGGCGATGAATGTCAGGTTGAAATCGAAATCTCTTATTGAATTGACACCGGCTGACAGCGCTAGAAGCTATATCGCTCGCCTTCCGCCCGCCCGGTATCAATTATTCGGTCCTGGTCTGCCGCTGACACGGCGCTTTGTATCTCTACTATCGTAGGATATGTTATGAATTTGACACTGGCCTTCCTCCTACACAAGCGGTGAGCGTCGTCAAGAGTCTCTCAACAAATGCACGCGTCAGGCGTCCCTCGCCTTTTCGGCGTGGTAATCCCGACCGAGACCCCGAACCGAGAATTTGAACAACCTGACTGAGATCATGCCTATACCGCCTCGTCGAGCCCCTGACAATTAAAAGTCAAAAATGACCCAATTGTCAATAATGATAAACAATGCATCCTATGTCTTCTCAAGTTTCTAACCTGTTCCTTCCCAAATTACCCTGCACCAGGTTTTAGTCAGTGATAGGAATGATGTTTGTGTCTTGTATGTGCCTGTTCTTCCTGCCTCTTGTTCCAGGGCCTGACAATGTTCCATCAGGGAACATCACCAAGCCGAGGGGATATGTAACCTATATATCGGCAGGAATTCAACTCTACAAATCACCAGAAGGGGCAGCTAAAGAATCAGCAGCCCTCTAAAGCCCCTCCTCCGCCTCAGCGCAAAAGCGCGCGTTTTCTTCCTGTTGTGGAACAAAAGGAATGTGCGGGAACGCTTCTCAAAGACATTCGTTCATTTCATGACTTTCAAAGCATCCACAAAGAAATATATGGATATTAATGTGTACTCTTTCTCTCATATGCTTGTGGAATATGAATATTAATTTAGGAAAAGCGTGGGCTGATTTCTAATCGTGCTTTAACCTGGAATGTGTAGGCTGCAGTGTTTAGACTTTTATGAATGGTTGCAAAACTTCATGAATCAGTACGATAACGAATGTGGTGATATTATAAATGTGTAAACTTGATAAAAGTTTTAATACAGGGATCAAAAGTTATTCTTTTCTCCATTGAAAATGCCTTGCAAGAAAACCATGGACATGGGTGGAGCTCCGCCCCATACGGACAATCTGATTCGATCAGCCGCGGTGGGCGGCGTCCAAACGGACAGTTGAAAAGAGCGGCGCGCCTCTCTCTCTCTTCTTCTCTTGCAACTCTCTGGTGCTCCTGAACTCGGCGCTCAAGCGCGCGCAAGGCTGACCTGGAAGCCGGCCCGCTGGACTCTCACGGCAAACCAACCATCGGAGGGGTCTAAGACCGTGCCAAAGCCGTAGCAGACCCACGAAGTCAGCGGATTGCGGAGGAGGCTTTCCCGGTGGCGTCACGCAGCCATCTCAAGTCTCCGAGAACAACCGAAGGGCCGAGCTGAACACGTGACAGCCGAAACAAAGAACTGAATTCCTAATCCTGATTGAACTGGTTAAAATTTTGATCTGAATGCAGTAACGAAACATACGTATTCGTTCGTGATCTTTTGGCTGGTTGGTTAAGTTATGAAATAGTAAAGAATGTCATTCTTTAAACCTTAACCTCAAAACTCTCGTATGCCTATGTGTGTGTATGTCTATGTCTTCTCAGTTAATCCATTTATGTTAGAATAGCAATATCACGAATAAATCGTTTTTCATTTCATAAAGAATTGTCTCTGGAATGTGATTATAAGTATTTTTATCCTTAGTTGCCCTAAAGATAACGCAGCCTAGCTCTAAACTAGAAATTATTAATCTCGTGTATCGTTACCTGGGGCCACGGGGAATGTAAGCGAGATTTTAATTGAGATTAACAGAATGTACTTTTAGTGATTGCTGGACAAGCACTTAATAAGGTGTAAACTGTAAAGAAATATTAATAGGGCTTAATCGAGCATATTAAATATTTAATAACTAATTCCCGGAGCTGAAACAATAGCTCCATATTAAACTGGTATTTTTACTACAGCGTCATCTAGAACACAAGCGGGTCAGAATCTGCATGTCTGTGCTTGAGGAAACAGGAGTGTGTTTACCCGCAGAACATGATACAGAACTCAATCCTGAGTCATCAGCGGTAAACAGGTCCACAGCTTTGTAAGAAGGTCAAACAGACGGAGAGAGCGAGCGAGCAAGCGAGCGAGCGAGAGAGAAAGAGAGAGAGAGAGAGCAAGCTCGTTTTTCACATGTCCTCAGAGTGAACCATGACATAAATAGCTCTGGACCTCAATAACGGAGACGTTACATAAAGCGCTCGGACTGACCTTCTTACTGTACAAAGACAACTACTCTGTGTATTGTTCTTCAAAGGTGAAGCCAGTAATCAAACTGGATGTTATACACACAGGAATTAATCATGTTGTATAATCATGAGTCAGTTCTAAGGAGAGTTGAGAGACACTGTATCTTCTCAATCTCCAGAGACTCATCAATGGAGACTGCGCTACATTGGAAAAATAGTCATGGATGAAGGGGTGCATTATATAGCAGAGCCTCTCATGCATTATTGATTATATATGTAACATGGAAAACAGCATTTAAAATACAGACGGTGACAAATTAAAAGACATTCAGGTGAATATGCTTTGATGGTTTGGGTGCACTTGTCTCATTTAAGGGAAGGATCACTGCAAACCTTTATCCTATTATGAAACACTTCACTCCTGACCCATAGGGCACTAGGGTCAATGGTTGATGAGAATTAAAATGTTGTAAATCATGATATGCTCTTGCAGTCACCAGATCTCGACCCAACTGAACAACTATTTTGGAGTGTTTTAGACAGAATTTTGCACTATTTTTAGGGAATATATTTCGGAAGGATGGTGGTCCATCCCTCCATGCAAAGACCTAGAGCAAATAATGCAATGATAATAAGGAGTAGAGTTTGACCTTATTCAAGTACACAATGACATAATTGCACAGGGGTGCACTGTCCAGCAGATTTTAGCTTCAGTCCCTATTAAACACACTTCAACCAACTAATCAAGGTCCTCGTGATCACAAGAAACCTCCGGGCAGGAGTCTTGGAGCTAAACTCTGCAAGAACACCTGCAAAAAATAATTGAAGCACAAACAATCAGGGAGCAATCAGAAATGCTGCCTCGGCCCCACTAAGGTCCTGTATGGTATAACCCACTCAATATGGAGGTCGACCCATATTTTGTATTTCTTCCAGGCCATGTGATTCGTGGTGCCGGTTCTGACCAACAGTAAAGAGACTTTAGATTGAATCACTCTCATTGCTAACACACATAACACCTTTAACCCAACACATCTTTCAACGGTCTTTGCATCTGTTCATTCTGTTCAACTGAAGTTAGCGGGGTATTCTGGGAAGATAATTCTGTACTAGTTAAAAGTAAGACAGGGTGTCATACGTGCACATAAATAAGACCAAGACAGCAATAGCCAAACACAAATAGCAATGTCTGCATCACAGGGCTTGTTCTTGTTTCTCTTTCTACAGATTGCCACCTCTCCTCTCTGCTATCTTTTCTGCACTTTCACTTCTGCTGAAGCTTCCGTATAGCTCTGGGAACTCAAGTGTTGTTGTTCTCCTGTGACAAACTGCTTGTGAAGTTCCTCATTTGTAAAGACATTTAGGATAAAAATATCTATCCTATGTACATCAGTGTCTCCTCGTGAAGTCATCCACCCTTGCTCATATCTGCCTACCCTCAGAATCACAAGACAACACCCAGCAATCTGTAGCTCTAAACCAGGCCTTTAAAACACCCATCTGAGCTATTAAAACTCCAGGGTTGCAAAACGTTCCCAAGACTTGAGTCCAACCCAAGCCTGTAGAAGTGTCTAGCACTGAGCTGTAAACCCAGGAGGTTTCCACAGCAAGGTCAGACCGAAGAGGTTTATTACACGACAATTAGGCCCTGGCAAAACAGTAGGGAGTGGCGTTCGACTTTATGGGCCTGCGAGTAATATGGGCCTGTGTGCTGATGTTATCAAACAGGGCTCTGTTAGGGTTTGGACAGTCCTTCAAGATGTTTGCTGCTGTTTTAATCATGCTCTCACTGGCTTTTCAAGTCTATCTAAAATGTCCAGCTCTCTTTGATGTCCTCATAAAAACAATCGATAGGAAAAACTTGAGGAGCAGGTTTGCTTTCCTCGTAACTCTCCTAAAATAGGACGTCCTACCTGTCTTGTGGCTTGCAACAAAAACATGCTTTTCATTTTAAAACATTATTTGCAGAATCATTAGTCTGACCTACTTAAAGTTTTAATGTTGTTTAGTATTTCAGAGAACAGATGATTGTTTTACTAGCATTACACAGATGATCAAGACCACATGAACACAGACAAGGCCGGAGGTAACTGTCTAGATCATGTGCCCTTCACAGACAGAACACAAAGGAGCTGGAGTGAGTCCAGACTAGACAATGTCCACCTGGAGTCTCCAGAGAGGCAAAAAGAGTTGTGGAAGATCCATCCAGAGCTGTATATTACTTATGGTATGTTTTTTATAGATGTAAGCATATGTTTTGTTTTATAGCTGTAGGTTAGACCTTTGTATAATTTAACAGACAGAGTCCCTCCCGCTTACTGTGTGAAATATAGACCGGTAAATTTACCTGACAGCAGAGCTAACTCAATATAAAGATGCTCATTTTCCAAAACTCACCTGCCTACAGTATATACTGTAGATACAGTTTTTGCTGCTTGGTTGATCCAAAAGTCTAAGCTTTTGGCATCTAAAAATTATGTTTTGGAGCAAAGCCAATCCAAACTATAACAAAAAACTAAATGAGGCACATGTTTTCAGTCACTGGGATCACAGACCAGCTCTGAAACACAGGAACGGAAATATACTTGGACCACACAAATACAAAAGCTATCGCAGACTAACGAAGGAGCGGATTTCACCATGAAGACATGCCTGAACATGCCCCGCATCTGTGAGAGTCTCCAGCTCCTGCTTCGGTGAAAACACTGAGCTTTCCTTGACCTCGGGTTTGTATTCAGCAATAATTAGACTCTCGAATGCAATCCGCAGTAAATGTTCCACCCGGATTACATCAGCATTCCAGTGAGCAAATGGCAAAGCAGCCATTTAAGCCAGTTTCATGGTAAACGATAAGGACTATTTTGAGGACTGGCTGTGATTTTACCTCAGCGACTGCCGTGCAACATTTCTCTAAGCCTGCCATTTCCATCATTCAGTGTTTGTGTTTGTTTCCGATTCAGTTGCTCTGAGCTGCCAGATCAGCCCTCCAGAGGGTCCCAAGGCAGAGAAATTGGTCTTTTATTGCGGCTGTTGACTGAGAAATGCACCTCACAAGAACTGCAGAGCTTTAGATCCGAGCCAAATAGAAGTCTGAACAAGCACAGCGCTTACAAAACGCCATGGCGGCTCGAGAAAGAGAATGAAAAAGTGAGAAATCACAAAAATCATTAGCATAACATCGTCTCTACCACCTCATTAACATCTTCCCACAATGCTCTCCTCCGATCCGGGCAGGCCATTTGAATCCTCCACATAAAGATAAATGCTCTCTGGAAAAGTTTCAAGGCACCGAATGCATTCAATTGCCTGTCTGAGTTCAACTCTCTAATTCAACATTATCTCAAGGTTAATAGCCCTGACACACAAAAGCACTTAATAACCCAATAAAACAGCACTACATCATTAAACCTCCCTCACAGCACTCCTACTTCGCTGCGCCGGGGACAGGGACCACAACATCGGCCGTAATAATCTTAGAGACTCTAATTCACAGCTAGAGTTAGCCAATAATAAATGAACCCATATGCTGGTGTTATGGATGGACTCAAAGAGCCGAGCACAATTCAATCAATGTCGTCTCACCTTCAGATAATAAACATGAAGCGATGAGAAACACATGCTCAAAGAGAGAGCCGATGTCTGAGCTGAAAAAAGAAACAGCAACTCACGTTTGGTCCTGAAAGAATTTGCAGAGAAACGTCTGAGGCTACACTGAGATCTCTAACGCTGGAGCGCATTCATGTTTTGTGATCTTGGCAAATCTGAGCACCGTTTGTGACACTGACTTGTTCTTCTGAAATGCATGGTGAGAATAAAAGACACAATTGATATCAAATTAACCATCATCTTTAGCAAAATAAAGAAACAAAGCAAAGACAATCTTTAAAGAAATGTAAACAAATTCCTGGAGAATCTCTTGAGACAAAGTGGATATTAAAATAGCCAAGTTTCCATCCAGTTTTGTTATCGACAAAGAGAATATGCATAAAACATACTTAAATAATCGATTTAATACTTCAATAAAAAATACTAAATTTGCTGTCTACAGCCTGTTTCTATCCAAATGGCCTTTTACTAATAAAATGGTGTGCGTGATGACGTCATCCCTAAACAAAATTGTCGCATAAGTTTTGGTGTGTCGCAAAAAAAAATTCATAGCCTACAAAATGTCCCCTATTGCGTAATTTAGGCTTGTAGCCTGCTCTTCATCCATTTGAAACAAAATATGAATGTTCATTTTTGGTTATTTTATTCCTCCTAACTGACAACTGACGGTCGTTAAGACATTATTAACCATTAACCGACAAGATTATGTTTAATAACAATTAAATTAAATTTAAATTGATAGGTGGCTGTGACCAATTAAAAATACCTAAATTTGTTTTCCAGAGATTTTATACACAGCATAAACAACAGAACGTGAGGATTCACATCATGTCACAAACAGCGCATCTGCGAAAGGAGAAAAACATAATAAAGCTACATATTAAAGCAAAAAAGGCCTATATGCAAAATATATTTTTCTAAATAATTAATGAATTAACAAAACAAAATAAAAAAACTGTCCACCAATTAACAGCCTATATACAGAATTTCAGTTCATTTTTTATTAGCTCTTGAGAAAGCCGCATCCTTTTTGTTTCCTTTATTTTACAAAAGCACCACGTTTAGTTTTTATTGTGTAAACAAATAAAATAAATATTTAGAATAGTTCTGAATAATGTCTTAATCTTATATGACCACAAATGAAGGAGTATCGTAAGTTGTTTCCACTTTTATAAGAAACAAATAAAATAAATAATCGTGCCGGCGCCTCACGAGCGCTGTTAATTGTCTTGCACTTTTCTTTATTCCATTACACTTTTTACTCTTTATTTCTCTTTTTTACCTATATATATGCTCTTGTGTGGTGTTACTTTTATATAATTTTCATTCTTTGCACTGTCCACTGAGCGGACCTGATTTGATCTACATTTCACTTTTGATTATACCCTGTATAATTTATTATGTGACAAATAAAGAAACCTTGAACCTTGAACCTTGAACCATTAATAACTCAACAACGCAGCCTGTTCATTGTCATAATAAAATACATTCAGCCAAACATATTGAAAAAAACATGCTGTTTTATTTTCCCTCACTCCACAACAAATTCTTTAAATTTAACGGTACAACAGAACTCAGAACAAAACAAGAATACAAATATAAGAAGCTACTAACAAGCCAAAACAATTTAATTTAAAATGTTGTAGTTATCGTTCCAATATCCACAAGATCTTCAGAACAAAATGAATACATTTTACCTTGCAACGTACTAAAGGAACATCAAATAAAGATGTAGCCTATGTTTGAGAGGTAACTCAATTTAATTATATGAATATGATTGAATGCGCTTTTGAACTACAGGGAAACGGTGCTTTAATGTGAGCAACACCATAAACACAGATGATGCCAATAGGCTAATTATGTCATGTGACAATACATTTATGTGCATTTTCTCGACAAAAAGTGTTTCCAAACTAAGTTTGGAACATTTTAAGTATCAATATAGAATTTATGTGCTGAAGTTAATTCGGAAAAAGATTGTGTTGACACATTTTATCGATAAATGGCATCTCCATCAGCTATATCAGTACAAATTTTGAAGCTCTAAAAATTTTCTCTCAAAAAAATCCTTGGATGGAAACCTGGCTAATGACAGATAACTGAGAGCACCATTAAGTCTCCTGTGATATAAAAGCGCTTCATCTGACCTATGTTCTGCAGGTTCCCTTCACTCCCCTCACAGTAATTACACCCATCCAGAAGAAGACAAATGATGAAAGGTCTCGAGAAATTGTGTCAATTGTATTTTTTTGACTTCCACAGTTCCTTTGTTATTGTATACAAGGTCTAAATGAGTTGCCTGAAGGTCTGTTTATATTAGTTCTGTATCTCAGCATGAAAAAATAGTACTTTATTGTAAGTTGTAATAAACCCCTTTGGGTGGAGAATATCTACAACAAAACGTCTGTTTGTTCGAGTTAATCCAATCAAAATTAGCTTCAAATGTTTGGCCCCCATAAGTTTAGTTCAGCGGTTACATAATATGGAGTCTAAGCAAAAACACATATTTACAGTTGATCAAGAGCCTGTCAGACAGCTCTGGGTGTTAGAAGCCCCATCAGTGGTGTGAAGTTAGTTCTCTCCCCAGCAGAGTACAAAAGCCTGGAGTGGAAAGTCCCTCCAAGCCCAGCCCATAAAAATGGCCTGTAATCTGTGAGGTGTAAGGCCTGGCACTGCAGCGAGGTTCATACGGGGCTCCTCACACCGCCTGACCTCACCGTGTGTGTGTGTCACCGTGTGTGTGTTTACTGTGTGAAGGAAGCAGATCTGACGAGTGTATACACAGTTTACTCTGTGTTTGGGTTTCCAGGGAATTACAAGTCAGTAATGGCTTCTTATGATAATTTGGACCCAGTTTGGATTGGACCGACTTGTGTTGAGTTTGAGGAACTCAAAGGAAACAAGCAACATCTGCTTGAAATCCATGCATGTTCGACGTGACTTTGAACAAGGGTCCTTAAAACAAACCTACACATCTGGGGTACTTCCTGCTTTCAAGAACAACAGAGGGAATCTGGACAGATAAGACATGAATTATGAACACTAATAAATGATAAACTTCCACATCCTGCAGAAGAAACACAGCCTCCCTTCAGTTTGTTTTCTCCACACAAAGAGCTTCTCTTGCTTCTTTGTCTTATTCTTTCTTCAGACCATGTTGTTGTTTTTTTGTGCTGACGTTTATTGACCCATGTCAGACAGACGCAAAATGCGTCTGTTTTGACAAACACAAATGCTGCGGTAGAGCGATGGAGGGATGAAGGCGAGAGAGAGAAGGCAGGACAGAGATGGGAGGGGATTACTGACGGCGTGAATCAGAAGAGTCTTGGGGTTCACCACAGGAGCTCAGCCTGCAATTTCATCCATGGCCAAACCAGAAGAAGACCAACCCAGTCTGGTCCTGTGTAGCTGAAGGATCACAGCACCTACATCTGTCTCCAGTCTCAGACGGCCTGCTGTCTGTTCATGCGGACTGCAATCACCAGGACCGATCTGATTGTCTCTTTATGCGCAATTCCCAGGATTCAGAAACAAGGATAATAGAATGAGTGATTCGAAGAAAAACTACTCTCTGGGCTTGCCAGAGTCTGCAAGTATAGTTGCAGCCAATCTTTAAAAGATTTTCACATGTAGACTGCACTGATTTGAGGCTGGAATACACTTCATGACTATTGCCAAAGGTTTGCCCTGGTTTTCAGTCTGGGCAAGTTGAAGCTAGTTGTCAAATGTCAGAGCCAGTCTGTGGATCTGAGCTTACAGATTTCATAAAAAATTGTGTTGTTTTTGATGGTCACAGACTCTGATTTCTTAGCTTCGGACTCTGCGTCAGAGAAGATAAAACATATTTGATATTTTGAGAACACAATTTTAGAACACATGTATTTAAATTACTTGTTTTGCTGGTCAGGGCTCCTTGAAACAAAGGGTGTGCTTACATGAAGGTGCTTCAGTTTTCCAGCGCCAGTCTATTACTGTGGAATGAACTATTTTAGATAAACTCCAGCCTAAACTGAACAAATTGTACAGTTCAAAGATGGGTTTAGACTGGTCAACACACTCTGGCAGTAAAACTGCTCTCCTGTCGGCGCGGATAGCCTTGTGGGCATCGCACCAACATATAGTGCTACGGCTGTCCCAAGTTTGAAGTTTGAATTCCCAAAAATGCCAAAAACAAATCTTTAAAAACACTGCTCTCCTGCTGGTTTTACCGTAAGGAAAGTAAAAGAACATGTGGCGACCCATACTCGGAATTTGTGCTCTGCATTTAACCCATCCAAGTGCACACACACTCTCTCTCTCTCTCTCTCTCTCACACACACAGCGGGCAGCCATATATGCTGCTGTGCCCGAGGAGCAGTGCCTTGCTCAAGGGTCTCACCTCAGTTGTGGAATTGAAGAAGGAGAGAGCACTGGTTAATCACTCCCCCCACCTACAATCCCTGCCGGACCTGAGACTCGAACCCGCAACCTTTGGGTTACAAGTCCAACTCTCTATCCATTAGGCCACGACTGCTCTTTGAGTACACGAGTCAAGCTGGTCTAACATCATTAATACTCAGCATAAACATCCTTGTTCCAGCACTGCAGGCCATCATTGCCAATCTTAAACTAGTTCCATTCTGGTATTTAAACATATTGGTCCTGGCTGTTTTTTAAATTTCAGTAGGGTTGAAGATGATGTCATACGCCCCAAGAAGCCACGTGAAGCATACAGTATCTCTCCCTGACACAGCTGCAACACACACTGACATCCTTCCTGATTGGATTGGGCTTGGCGTACTGTGTTTCCCGTCTCTACTTAATGAGAGTTAATATTTTAGTGCTGCTCCACACCGGGCAGTGTTGCATTACCAGTCATATATATCCAGAGGACTGTACCGCAGTGACTTTGACCATCAGCAGCTCTCGACTGGGCTGGAGCCAGAACCCCCCACCGCACCCCTCCTCCCATCCCGCCGGCTCCAGCCCAACACAAGCTGACCTCGACTGAACCGCTACTGCTACTGAAACCGAGTTCATTAGAGTCCTGAAACAAGCCTCTCGCTTAGAAACACAGCCACCCTGCAGGCAAAGACAAGGCCAGTTTATTTATATACACATTGGTAATTCAAAGTGCTTTACATAAAAGGAAGCAAAGGAGGAGTTTATGGGATCATGCTTGTTTTCCAGCACATTATACAGAACACACACTCAACTCTTGGGGAAAAGGAGGCGTGATAGACAGGAAGTGAGACAGGAAGTGAGGTACAGGAGTTCTGCCAAACAGGGCCGGCCAGGAACGCCTGAATCTGACGCCTGAGCACGGGCCATTTAGAAACCTGTCTCCACTTAATATACATCAGTTTGCAGTGCTTATGAAAAATAGATTAGGTCTGTGAGAAAAGGAGAGATGGCCGTCGTAAACAGTGGCATATGGACAAAATCATATGACATAATTTCTTCAGGGCCGTTTTAATCATACAAAATTCCTGTGTTCTCTCTTGTCATTGTCCTGAAACCCAATGAGAGAACATGAAGGCAGATGATTCTCAATTTAACGAACTGCTGTGTTCAGAAGTGTGTCTGAACACAATTCATAATAAAAGGAGGATGGAGAAATCTGTTAGCATTTCCACTAGGCTGGTGGGTTTGATGATGTCATCTTTAGAGCCACTCAATGTTTGCAGCCAATCAGCTGGTTTGTAAACATCATGTGACTGATCACTCATAACTAGAGCGTCAAGCATCAGTCGATTTCACGCTGGTAAAGCCTTTAAAATCAGGCACCACTAAAACAATGAAGCAATTAGATTTGTCGTGAACATATAAGTTGTGAATGGCCATCAATGAAGAAACGTGCTTTTTGTGTTGCAGGCATATCGAGTAACTTTAGCGTGTCCTTGCACAGACTAGGCTATGTTTTGTTTAGAAAACCTAGTAGTTGCGTAATAGCACCTGTATCATAATGCACACTCACACTCTTCCTGATCATTTATTAACTAAATATAATCCAGTGAGCAAACTACATGCAAAAGATGCAAATCGATTGAACCGATGGATGGTCAAATAAGCTCCTTGATGCATATAGTGGTGTGTTCAGAGCTAAAACTGAGAGACAGAGAAATAAGAAACCGAGACATTACAGGAATAGTTCTCTAGATCAGCATCTGTACTTGCTGTTGATTTTCTGCTCAGATAAGATGCTCAAGCAAACAGATTGTAGTTATGAAAGTGCAACTCACAATTTCAGTGAAATCAAGCCACACATGACTGACTGGGATTCAAGAAAGTATTTGAAGAAAACTGACGAGATGCAGTGAGGAGGTGTTAACAAACATAACCGTTCAATCGAGCTGTAAGTGTAGTGAGAGGAATAAACCACTCAAACATGCATGTGTAAGAGAAGCACATACAGGTAGAAACTGCTGACAGACGCGTTCTGTGTCCCTGAGCGATGCATGTAACTGCCTTTGATTGGCTCCATCCCAGCAAACTTTCACTCGTCTCCTACCCTGAGCTCTGAGCTGTAACATGGCGTTAGTTTACATGCTGCAGCAGCTGCAATGAAATATGCACTTTAACATGATTTTTAGAGATTATATTTAAAACAAAGTTTATAAAGGTCAAATGTGTGCGTGCGTCTCTCTGTTGGTGAATGAAAGTGTGTGTGTGTGTGTGTGTCTCTGTATGTGTGTGTGTGTGTGTGTGTGTGTGTG
This sequence comes from Gymnocypris eckloni scoliostomus, assembly GCA_027564155.1. Classification (NCBI taxonomy): domain Eukaryota; kingdom Metazoa; phylum Chordata; class Actinopteri; order Cypriniformes; family Cyprinidae; genus Gymnocypris; species Gymnocypris eckloni. The sequence continues at coordinate 25,849,012 of CM050424.1, read as the reverse complement.
TGTGTGTGTGTGTGTGTGTGTGTGTGTGTGTGTGTGTGTGTGTGTGTGTGTGTGTGTGTGTGTGTGTGTGTGTGTGTGTGTGTGTGTGTGTGTGTCTGTATGTGTGTGTGTGTCTGTATGTGTGTGTGTGTGTGTGTGTGTGTCTGTGTGAGTGTGTGTGTGTGTGTGCACGCTGTGAAACTGCAGGAGGGCGAGACGGTGGGTAACGTGAAAGACTGCTGCACCACATCAATGCAAAACCCACGCAGACGCATCCTGAGCACAATCTGCATGAGTTACTGTGAGAACAGAACCGCATCTACAGCAAGAGGAGAACGAACCAGGATCAGCTGTGCAGTGTGTGCAGTGTGTGCAGGCCGCCGGGGTTTGTCTTCATTATGCACTTTATGGGTGGCCAAAAGATTCAATAAACAATCCCAGAAGGAGCCGGATGTGCCGAGTGCTGCAGGTGTAACGGATGTATGCCAGTAAGGGCTGTGTGTAAAACCTCACTCTCCTGACCTCAGAAGAGGCGCTCTAGCGACTGACGCTAGAGGCTGTAGCCTTTGGCGTTCCTTGTTAGAGCGCCTGCCTCCCACGCCGGAGTCACAGGTTCGCGACCCGCTCGGTGAGCTGGTGCGGACCCGTGTTGGGGGGGTTACACAGGACACTGTCTGTAACCCATGAGAACTAAACAAACCGTCCTTTATCAAGTCTTTAAAGGGCGATACTGCTGCTCAAACTGCAGGAACGGCGACTAAAATGAGATGCTACGTTTAAAGTCTAAACTTGAGCAGGTGATTCACAGCCGTATGGTTGAGATGAAGATAAATGGCCTCTTCCAGCTCAGCTAATTAAGAGCCGGGTCTACAGGAGTGAGACATCTGATCTAAATGTCAGCCGGGACCCAGAGGAGCCTCTTTAACTTCATCTCACAGGGTTCAGGTGAGCAGGTCTACTCTCCATGCTGCTGTACGATCGCTGCACAATCACAGGGTGTCGCGTTCAGAGACTTAAACACCGGCTCGTTTTAATGAAGCACTCCGAGAGAACAGGTCATGTGTGTGGTCCTCTCGCTTCTCTTCACGTCCTCCGGTTCCGGGTTTCTCCGCTCCCTCTCCTTAATGCTTTATTAAATGAGGCATGCAGGAATCGGAGGGCTTCATTAGACCTAATGCGGTGTGTGTGTGGACTCTCAGGGGCCACACGCAGGACAGAAGGGCCCAGAGCGTCTGATCTCAGCTCTTCACTGTGTGGACTTACTCGGACCTCCAGGACAGTCCGCTGGACACTCAACTATCAGATCAGCCATCACGGTTATGATGGCACAACATAATAACATAGTTATTTTTCTCTAAGTCTGTTTCATTTGTTCCCAGATTACATTTTTTTTCTTCCCTAAAATCCTTTTGTATTTTTTTGCATTTTTCTGCATTACGTTTTAAAGGGTACATTTTAGTATCCAGAAAGTGTGTCTATTTAACTGAAATTATGAGACTTATACAATTAAAAAACTATTTAATTAAAATTAACAAAACTACATTTTAAAAATGTAATGTTTTTTTTTTCTCCTGTTTTAATTCTATTTTAACAGTTTAATAAACATGTAATATTCACCTGAATTCAAGCTTTTATGTATAGCACTTTTCACAAAACAAGCAAAGCTGCTTTACATAAAATTAAAGATTCTATATTATATTTAATAATATCTTGTCAGTGGTGACCTGCTGTAAATACGTTAAAAATCAGTTAATGATGTAATCAAACAAACGATGAACACTATTAACAGCAATAATCAAAAACCAAAATTCATAAAACATTAACACTTTAATAAATGATAAGCAATAAATACACAATAAACATTTAACAATAATATTAAATATTTTCTGTGTTGTCTGATCTTTTTTTCTGAATTTCTGATGTAATGCAAATGTGGTAATCAAACGAAGGCGTAAAATATTGATAATTGCTCTTATTTTTTGACAAGCAATGTGCTTTACAGCAGAGGTTTATCATTACAATTCAAGCATTAATGAACATATGTATGGTATTTCATATGTCCTCAGAACAGAGGAGATAGAGATTTATATATGTATATTTGTGTGTAAAGTTTAGAAAATATGTGTAAGCTATAAAGCTAATAATAAACAGCCTTTAAAATGGGCCTGGCTGGGATCAGTTGTGTGGTCATGAAATATCATGCATTCATCCCATTTCAAGGTCCATTTATGATTCAGACAGCAGAAATTCTGTCCTCAGATGTGGACCATTACCTCAGCAGAGCTCATGTTTGTGATTGACTTAATTACCGACTGAGAGTGAGCTCAATCTGCCTCGTCAGAGTCCTATAATCTGTGTTCTCAAGCATGCTCACACGCTTTGAAACGCGCTCCCTCAGACGAGACGAGACGTCTGTGGTTTGGCCGATTGCATGCTCATATCAATAACCGGGACGCAGTTTCATGCGATTGCAGATCAAAGTGCTGAAACTCGCTGGAAAACATGAAAACAATGGGCTGATCATGCCACAACCGCCCCATGCACAATCCGTACGAGAGACACTGTGTTTGACTTCCATCACGCTCTCACGCTGTTTGAGGACCCTGACCATGCTGGAGGAGGACAGAGAGCTTCACGCTGATCCATGAAGCACTGGTTTTATCCATTTGCTTCCACACAGACAGTATAATGACATATATTTGCCTAATGTCTCTCACATCATTCCCTGGTAACACATTTAATCCCACATTTTCCCCGACTTGGGGGGGTGGGGGGTAGTGCTGGGCGGTATACCGGTTCATACCGAATACCGGTGTTTATTTTTCTTAGATATGAATTTTTTAAATACCGCAATACTGGTGTCATTTAAATAACGTTTGAAACGCGACACTGTTAGAGAGGGGTCTCTTTTCACTATTGCATTTTGGCGAGAATACAGCTGTATGTGTTACTAAGCGTGAAAGTTCCGAAACGGAAGCACTAGTAGAATGTGATGAGAGAGAAGAAGTCATCCACCATTTCCACTTCGACCGCCACAAATATCCACCGTCCGCTGCATCAGGTCCCGCGTCTCTCACAAACTAAAGTCCTCCGTCGATACGACGGATTCCCGTCAATTGCAGGGTTCCCGCCTTCTTAAATTCACTTTTCATAATTTTAAGACCGTAAATACGCTTACATTTCTCAAATAGTGTTATAAATGTCTTGATTTTAGCTTTAATAGGTCTTAAATGAAGGAAAGACGAGGTGCATTCAGTCTGTTGAGGAGGGTGTGATCAAAGCCTGGAGTGGATTCAGGCACGTTCCTCTCTCCACTCTAAGCGTTCTGTAATCACTCCACTCTGGATCCACTCCGGGTTTTACATTCCCGCTCACGGAGAAACTGCTCTGTGTTCACTCCATTTAAACATTATCGGGGATTACTGAGGGGAAAGAAACATGTAGGAATCATGTAGCACACTGTTGTTCTGCGGAACACCAAAAATCATCCCCGCCTCGGCAAACAACATAGTAACGCCACTCGCATCATTCACAGTCGGGTTCTTAGCAGAGAACACCGAGCAGAACTTGAATTTCGGCGTGGGATTGCGGCTATTAATAATAATTATACTCATTCCCACAGGTTCCGACAGAATGCATCACATTTGTATAAAGAATATAAAGAACATTAATTTCCACATGAATCTATGAATGTAATTGCAGTCATGCCACCTCTGAGCCTCATTAAACGTCTGAAAATGTACATACAAGCCACTTTTGTGTTCTTCTGTGCCAAATTATACAAATTATTTTTTTATTAATACTAATTTCATGATTGGTAACTTATTTTTCGTATTGTACTTATTATATTGTTTTAAATATAAATTTTAAAAAGCTTATAAACATAATTTTTTTTATTTGAAGTAGATGAAAATTATGCCATTGCAAAGGTAAAAATAAAATACCCCTTTCAGTCACTTTAAGGAGTCAAATGTCACCTCGTATTAGGAAGGCTAATTTTTTTATCAGAATTATTATTTTTTTGATCAGAAGGTAGGCTACTCCTAAATGTTTTTAATTAGGAGGACAAGCGCTCCTAATTACAAGAAGAAAAGCACCGCTCTTAAACTGTGATTGTGACTGTAGCTGTATGGCTGTGGAATGGGGTTTGGCCGAGGAAATATTTTCAGTCAAAATATTTTTTTTTGCTTTAACCCCTGTATTTAGTGTGGACTTTTTCTACAATATTCACTCACCATGACACTAAAATATGGCATTCTAAGTTAATCTACTGCAGTTTTTCCTCAGTAAGTAGAAAATGTGGTTAACACCTGGTCATGCATGAAAAAAAAATACCGTCATATACCGTGAAACCGGTATAATTTAGAAAAATACCGTGATATAAATTTTTGGTCATACCGCCCAGCTCTAGGGGGGGGGTGAAAAATTGTGTTTTATGCTCAGTGGGATAATGTGTGTACTGAAATCACATATTTCTGCAGTCATTAGGGATGCACGATATATCGGCCACAATATCGGTATCAGCCGATAAATGCCCATTTGTTCTGTTATCGGTATCGGACAATAAATGCCAGTTTGTTCTGTTATCGGTATCTGACGATAAATGCCCGTTTGTTCTGTTATCGGTCTCGGGCGATAAATACCCGTTTATTCTGTTATCGTTCTCGGGCGATAAATGCCCGTTTGTTCTGTTATCGGCCGATAAATGCCCATTTGTTCTGTTATCGGTATCGGCCGACAAATGCCTGTTTGTTCTGTTATCGGTATCAGACGATAAATGCCCGTTTGTTCTGTTATCGGTATCGGCTGATAAATGCCCGTTTGTTCTGTTATCGGTATCGGCTGATAAATGCCCGTTTTTTCTGTTATCGGTATCGGCCAATAAATGCCAGTTTGTTCTGTTATCGGCCCGATAAGAAAATTTGGCTGATATCTTTAAGCCGATGAATAATGCATTATTTCCTTCAGAGACACTTCAGATGTGCGCTGTACTCCATGATGGTTTTGAAATGCTTTAAATATGATTGGAATCACTTTGAATAGGACAATACACTTATGTGCAACATGTGCAGAGCAAGTATGTCATAAAGGCTACATAAAATTATAATAAGAACATTACTGTAAATTACATTGTGTGCTGTATTTTGTGCGTGTGTTGAGCACGTCCACAACAGAGCTACACCTCTATGACAGTTAAGTTTGCTTATGCATTTGCAGCCATTTGTGCAATTGTACGTAGTAATATTGTGTTTATTTTATGTATATCTGCTTTATCTCATATAGAATGCATTTGGTTAATTAATAGAGCGTTAATAGAGCGCTTCAGTTTGCTGGTGATCATCTTTAGCTCAGCGCACGCAGCTCAAACAGCAGCACACAACTAATAACTATGATTGGGACTGTCGTGTATATAACATTATAATGAGAATGTTATTATAATAAAACATTGTGAATTATTTGGGTTTAGTTGCCGTGTTTCAGCGCATTGTTACGGGAAGCCAAGTGCGCGAGTTACACATCTGACTAGCGCATAACTTATTTTTTATTTATTCATAACGTATTTTTGTGCATGTATAAGTTGTAATATTATGTTTATGTTCTATAAATATCTGATTCTCATGTAGCCTAATTAACTGGCTATAACAAGCGCTTCATTTACCGCTGTTCATACAGCGCACGCAGCTCAAACTGCTGCTATTTAAAACAGTGGTAGTCTATTAATTTGTTACTTTTTCAAAATCACTGAATCATTATTAATAATAACCACCACTTATATTTTCTCTTATTATTTTCCTCAACAATATGGTTTAGTAATTAATATAATTTCATTATTGTCCATGCAGATGACTCTTCCGTTTTATTCATCCATGGCACATGCATTTTGATTCTTTACACATATAATGATGTCCAATGACTTGTTTGCATTATTTATGCATGATTTTATTTTATTTGTGAGACTTTTTATGGCGAAATTTGGTAATGGGAGAGTAAAATATTGTTTTTAAACTTACTCTGTTCAAACTGAGCTGCTTATGTTGACGTGGCTTTTAATGATGAGACCTTGTTTAATCAGGCTCTCAAAGTGTATATACAAATTTTGATATAGATTAATCGGCCAACATATCGATTATCGGCTTTCAAATATAAAGAATTATCGGTTATCGGTATCAGCCATAATTTTCATATCGGTGCATCCCTAGCACAGATTCATCTGTGAGTTTTTTTACTCTGACGTTTACCTCGGTTTTGAAATACATTTAACACAAAGTCATTGCTTTGGTTTTCTTGAATAAGCAACATTTGTTGTGTCAGCACCTCTAACAGCAACAGTAATCAAATCACCGGCTGGATACTTCAGTTATTAGACTGGAAATCGAGATAAGCTAATTATGTGTAATGCAAAGCACAGCCTCCTGTAGCTGCATGCAAATTAAGACATTATTAAAAGCAACAGAAATCAGTATGATCTAGTCTGAATTAAAACTATGTTCTTCTTTCCGCTGGCAGAGCTCTATAATCGCACCATGATATAAATCGTGTCTAGTGTGCCAAAAACCCACCGGCTACACCCAGTAGTTTCCTAACCCAAGCACTAAGCTCTCATAACATCAGAACACAGGCCAGCGCTGGACAGTCTCACAGCTAAATCATCTGGGACGCCGGAAAACAGCGCAGACTTCACACAGGCTTTGCAGTAACTCGGTTCGGGCCGCAGGGGTTCGAGAGTGGGACACATCGAGCCAGACGACCCTGAAACATGTATTCGTGGAAACATCCGGCCTCTCCCAGGGATAATGCAGCTCCGTGCAGCGCTCCATAAACACAGCAATAAATCAGCAGGATCTTATCAGAGCCGTGCTGAAGATCTGGGCCGCTTACACACGCAATTATTCCCATCAAACACAGACCCTCGCTTTCAACTCGGCATGACAGGTGAAGCAGTAAATGCATTTCTTCTGAAGGGTCCCATTCACTGGGAAAAAAAATATATGTAGAATTTACGGTAAAAAACAGCAGCTGGAGTGTCCAGAATATTACTGTAAAAAATACGGTAGCAACATTTGAGGTTTTACGGTTTTAACTTAAATTTACATTTAAATAGCTTAAAGGGATACTCCACCCCAAAATGCAAATTTAGTCATTAATCACTTACCCCCATGTCATTCCAAACCCGTAAAAGCTTCATTGGTTTGCCCAAAAGCTCTGTACTCTACTCTTTTCAGAAACTTCTGCTCACCAAAGCTGCGTTTATTTGATCAAAAATACAGTAAAAACAGTCAAATATTATTACAATTTAAATCAGCTGTTTTATATGTAAATATGTATTTAACTGTAACCTATTTATGTGATGCACAGCTGTATTTTCAGCATCATTACTCCAGTCTTCAGTGTCACATGGTCTTCAGAAATCATAATATGCTGCTCAAGAAACATTTCTGATTAATATCAATGTTGAAAACTTGAAAAAAAAAAAACATTCAAGATTCACAGATGAATAGAAAGTTCAAATGAACAGCATTTATTGGAAACATCTCTTCCATCTTTATTTGAACCTCTACTTGCACTTGTTTATTGTTGCTCTTTTGTTGGTTTTGATTGCTTCAAATGTCCTCATTTGTAAGTCGCTTTGGATATAAGTATCTGCTAAATAACTTAATGTAAATAGAAATATTTGGTAACATTATAAAATGTCTTTACTGATACTTTTGACCCAGTTACTGAATCCTTGCTGAGTAAAAGCACTTTTATTTTTATTTGATTTACTCTCCCTTTCCACTGATATATATATATATATATATATTGGGCCGCACAACTGTTTTTAACATTGATAATAATGTAATGTAAAGTCTTATGGCGTAAGCGATTGTCTTAAAGCAAAAATGGCAGCACAGGGCTCTAGACTAACTTTTTGCACTGGGTGCACTGGTGCGCCTAACTTTTTTTCTTAGGTGCACTGGCACAAAAGTTAGGTGCACCCAAATTTTTATATAGGCAATATTGACTAGTAAACGACTAACTAACAATCTGGTCAACATAAAGTTCTTTATTTGAAGCACAATTCTACAAGACAGGTAACTTACTGAAAAAGTGTTGGTGCTTAAAGTGCTTCACTGAGCAGAGATTTAAACTTAAAACATCTCAAGATAAATAAAATCTAAATTAAGTGTTTTAAGGGCGTCAAACTGAACATCTCATGGCTCAATGTCTTATGGACTATCCTCCATTGCAGTCACATGCCCCTCGGATGGCCAACTCCTGTAGTTTGGCCTCGGCTAAACCAGACTGACCACACTCTCTAGCATTAAACATCTTCCAGACTTGGCCCTTCTACACTGAGTCTTATCAGATCTTCCACTGTGTCTGAACGAAGGGATGCTCTAGTGCAGTGCTTCTCAAACCCCCCCTTAAACCCATAAAACAATCCTGCGCCCCATCCCACCACAGACTACCAAATAATTGCACTAAACATAATGAAAAAAATAAGTATTTACAGTTTTTATAACCAATTCTTACTATGCAAAAAGAAGTATACTTAGGCCTTTAGTGTTATGTTAGAAGCATTTTATACTCATACCTTTTCTTGATTTTATATTTTGATTTTTTAGCTTTATTTTCATTTAAATGTTTAGTTTTGAAATGTTGTATGCATTTGTCATGTTTATTTCATGTCTTTATCTTCTTAAATGTGTATATATTATGTATAGTTTTAACTTTTAATTTGAGTTACTTCTTATTTGTAAGCCGCTTTGGATAAAAGCATCTGCTAAATGACAAAGTAAAGTAAAGAAAAAAATAACTGTTCTGTCTAATCGTCTCTCTGTACTCATACTGTATTTTAATGCAGCCAAATTCTCAATAAAACTGTTTTACTTTATATATTTGACTGTTTATGTTGTCAGTCAACAGGATAAATATGAAATAATGACTGAAACACGTCCCTTTAAGAATTCATAACCAGCTCTCCTTTCCAAGAAGCTAGTCTGCACAAAAATACTAATTTATAATTTTATTGAGCCGTTGTCTGATGAAATCAAATAAGAAACAATATAAGACAAGACAATTCCAGTGCTGTGATTTCTTCTATATTTGCATGTACATTTAGAGAAGCAATAATATCTGTTTTAACTGAACGGGCTCCTCTCAGACGCTTGCTGAACAGAGCAGATGCAGAGAAAGCGCGCTGATCTCGCGCCGTTGCTGCGATCACAGAGACACTCTGAGAGACTCGATTTGTCACTAGTTGCTTTTTTTGGAAAACAAAAAGTTGCTATGGGGGTCTACAAAGGCGCTAAATGTCGCTAAGTTGGCAACACTGGCATTTCTACTACTCACCTCTTTCTCTCTGTCTGACTGCAGCACACGTGACGCATTTTTCAACGCCACACACACACATACAGGAATATCTGGACCACGGCCAATCAGAGGGGGTCCCCTTCACTATCTCTGATTGGTTTAGACCACGATATAGCAACGGGGTGTCTTTGTTGAACCACAGAGTTTCTGAGTCGCGGATACTTTTTCTTTTCTCGAATGGCTGGGCGCACCAGTGCATCTAGGATTTTGTTAGTCGCACCGAGAGAAATTAGGGGTGCACATGCGACCAAATTGGTCGCACTCTAGAGCCCTGCAGCATCCAGGTTACACATGTGCCAGCCAAGCAGCTGCCATAGAGATGAATGGTAATGCTAATGGACAGCATTCTCCAGGTAGAAACTGATGTCTGACCTTGGCCCTGAGTTCAGCATAAACACTGAATTAACTCATTTGAAGGCCACATCACACACACATACATAATGATGCCACATCCCTAATGTCAGCTGAAATGATGATGCTATAATGTACGGTCATTGACCACAGCTGATGATGATGATGATGATCTTTTTGCGTGCCTCTCCGATGACAATCATGCCATTCACATTCTCCTTGCCTGACCTGTATAGAAAACATACGTTTGTAATCACCACCCGCTGCAGGGGGTTACGCATATAGTCCAGGAACGCATTTGCTTTGAGACAGAAATACAAGAACATTTTGACAGAGAAGGTAAATCCTGACCACCCACTCGGTGTCTATATCAGCCCTGCGTTATTCATTCACTCAGGAAAAAAGCTTCAAAATATATGTCCTCTCAGCATGATTTCATAACTTACAGCCACACCGCAAGCGGTCTAAAGCACTCGTGAATGTGGAGTCACCGTCGGCGGCTCCTCAGCTCTGTAAATACAGCCTTTACTCATGCACAGTCAAAAATCCCCACCGCTCTGACCTCCACCGATTTACACGAACATCAAACGCATGCATGTGCCAGCAGCATGACATGTGCCCTCATTTGACTTGTGACTGGTGCTGCGTTGCACCAAAAGAGAGCAGCTTCAATAAAAGTCCTAAGACTAAACATTCACAGAATGAAACCTACTGGACGGCTGTGGGTGAGAGCGCTGTGTGTGTGTGCAGCCAGAACCAAGAACAACAGCGGCGCTCTTTTACTCTCCAAACCCTCTCACGGACTGACCGATCGGCCACCCAGGAGGCGGCGCAGGACCTGCCAGCCGTGTTTATAAGCCAGGGTTGGATTATGAGCCGTGTGCGTGCGGTGGGGTCTGTTCAGCTGTGTCTCATTAACATTTGCCTCTCGATGAGAATGTGGAGCGCCATCATAACAAGAGTTTATTATTACCAGTGCCTGAGGATAGTCAAGCTCAGGTGTGTCCTCCATAAACACTTTCACATTCTCACTCAACGGCATTGTGATATACAAACAAGAGCTGTCCATTTAACACGCTAATGTAGTGTGATAAATTATTTAAAAATAAATAATGGCTTCCACACAATGAGCTTGAAGCACTGCCTTCTTCTATATAGCATTTACTTAGAGTTCACAAGCGTAAAATGTTGGCTAATGTCTTTGAATCATGTTCACATGGGCTTCTCTCAGCAAATATTGATTAATGTGATGAAGTAATCAGCATATCATGCAATTTACTCCATAAAAATGGTAATATATTGGCAGCCCTAATGCAACAGTGCAGCAGTGATGAGATATGTTATAGCCCAACCCGTAAGTTCACATCACCCTGATTCCCTCGACAAAAACCCAACAAGATATTTCCATTGGCTTTATGAACACAGCTTTTATACATTTTGAAGCCTGGGAGCAAAGTAAGTAGTCATTGGCTATAAATGAAATACACCATGGTCACGTGACATCACCGTCGCCAACATTATGCTTCACCAACACTAATACATGTTATGTCTTAGAAGAAAATGTGCAATAGACCTTATTTCATGCATTTAACCAAAAATATATTTTTGTTAAATTATGTTATATATTAAATTATTTATATTAAATTATATAAAATGTTCTTACTATTAAGTTTTTAGAATTATTTTATTTTATTTACTTTTACCTTTTATTTAGAGATCGACCGATATACCGGTTTACCGATATTTTTCCCGATATTCAAGCATTTTACCATAATTGTATTATTATTATTTTTTAATTGTCACATACGTACATTTACAGAGTATATCCAGCAGTGAAATGTGTTCTCTGCATTTGGCCCATCCAAGTGCACACACACAGTAGTGAACACACACACACACACCATGCACACACTAGTGAACACACATGCACACACACTTGGAGCAGTGTAACTTTTAACAAGATTCACTCGTTTGAAACACGCTAAATTATATTAACATTTACTATAGAAACATTATTTCACCAATAAATATCTCTATCGAAATGAATTATTTATTATCTCCGCAAGCGATCGCAGTTTGAGTATAGTTCTGTGTAAATAGATAAACCGCGCTGTAAGCAGTTTTCATAATCTAGAATGACAAAAACATTTTAATAATTCTGATAAAACAGTTAAGAAATGCAATAAAATATGATGTTTTGTTTGTTATAGCTTATTTCAATATTCCAGAGAATATCATTCAGTTAATTATTATTCACTCTTTAGTCTATTAAACAGCTTATAAACCTAAAACTGTAGTTTAAAATGAAGCTGATATGACTTCTGTCCTTTATTTTCTCCATTTGAAAACATTAGACATTCTTTTGCTTATTGTTAATATCAGTGTTGCTGATGATGCTTTTTATAAATAAAATGTTTTTATTGTTGTAATTTGAAGATAAAATTTTACATGAATGTTAATTTTCAACAGTTGTTTCTTGTTGTTAAGATGACTGAAAGTGAAGAATGGACTTACTTCAATCTGTTATTTATGTACTTTATAACAGTAAATAAATATCGGTTCTGCATATCGGTTATTGGGTACATAAACATGCAAATAATTGGTATCGGTTATAAAAAAATCAATATCTGTCGATCACTATTTTTATTCCTAATCTACATAATTGTATTGTATTCTGTGCAGAGAGTCACATCAAGCAATGTCCTATGGTTGTGTATGTGACCAATAAAACTTGAAACTTGACTTATGAATGATGGAACTAGAAATGCTAAAATGTGTTAATATTTGTTGCTAATTTGTTTCTGTTTGTTGGCCAACAAAAATATGTAATCCCTGCAGCACTACACAGTCAGAGTACTGAAATTGTTCCTCTCTTGCGTCCTAACAGAAACCACACATTTACAAACACATGCATGCATCCTTGAAATCTGGACTCGGCTGGTAGTTGAGCCAAAAGGCACAAAGACCTGCTCTCAGTCTGCGCTGGCTCTCCTCTCCTGCTGACCTCGTTTGAGTCGCAGCCAATCATAACGGCTGTCCAGAGCCAAAGGTGTCCACCAGGGCTTTGCTCTGGGCCCGCTGCTGATTTCACATGCAAGGTGAATGGGGACGCACGCTTTGATCTGTGGGGGCTTGTGGGCCTAACCCAGGGTTGAACCGAGTACATCCTCTCTGCGGTGGGCTTCGGTTATGCCGACAAACCTCCTTTTCTCCACAGGTCGAGCCTGCTAACGCGCGGTGGGAAGGGTTCACATGCGGAAGGAGCTCGCCGCTGAGCTGTGCTAAGAGTGTATCAGCCAGACTTGGCAGCAGCTTTTTGGCACGGCTGAAGTCAGAACGAATGACCTTCCAGAGCCCTCGCCGGCATGCCAGCCCTGATCTACTGGGCAAGGAAACTTGGCCGGGGCTCTGTGTGAAGGCGTTCACATACACACAGTTTCAAAACAAACCTCTCCACACATTCTGCTGACACACAGAAATGGCTGGTCTCACACTTTCATAGCCATAATGAAAGCTTCCAGCACAAGATCCTTGGCGTTCCTCTCAATGACCTCTTCCTCCGCGCAAGGTTAACAATCACAGAAGATGCATGTAAAGATTATCCCGTCGTGACTACAGTAGCGATCCCTGCTCTATTCTCTTCAAACATCAATCTGACATCACTCGATCCTGCAGTACGATCCATTTGTGGCCTGGAAGGAAACACATCAAAAGCCTCAAATGAAAACTTGTGTTACTAATATCTGTCAGGCGCACAGGTTCAGCTGAGGGTCATGTCCCTGATTACCCAATAGGACAAGACGAATAGCGGAGGCCTAAAGGACATGAGACGCTGCCCTGGTGCTCGTGCTTTTAAGCAGCATACAACAACCTCAAAGAAAACATTGGATAATTCAATTTTTTGACATGCTCATGAAGCAAACGTTTGAATTGAAACTGCTTATGGACACTATGATTTTATTCCATTCCCCATGTTGTGCTCTCATGTTTTTCAACATAAAAGCAATTGTGCAAACGGTCGTAAACACTTCGATGCTGGACATTTTAATATAGTCACATTTTGTAATGATAAGGTCTCTTTGAGGGCAGGGCATTTCAGAACGGTTATCAAGATTCAATATTCCCATTTACTGACAGCAGGTCATCACATCTGAACAATAAAAGCATGTACGGGACGGCGGCGATGGAAACGAAAGGTGATTGAGACCACAGGTGAACGTGCCGTTATGATCTTCACATGGACGTCCAGAGTGGCCATGAATTGAGCTGTATTGGCCATTATCCCTCGACAGAGCACACGGTCAGTACTAGGCCCGGCGGAGCTCCAGTGATTGATTTGACATGACCACGTAATACATCTTGAGTAACTCTGACAATGCATTAAATAAATGCAATAATAATATCAGCAGCAACATGTTGCAAACCTTAATTTTGAGGATAGGGGTGACCAAAACTTTATATCACTACATAAGTCATTTTATTTAATGATCTGTCATAGCTTAGCTATTTTTTCTGGGGGAAAAGCTTGGTACAAATATATTTAAAAATACACATTATATACACACACGCAGAGAAATATCTGAAATGCAACAGAAATTGATCAAACAAAAAACAGAACACTGTATTTAATTTATACAGATGAATCCTTATTAAAGCAACTAAAGTTATTCAGTCAAAAGCAGTGAGTGATTGTCTCTTTGTCATGTGGTGTTATAATGACACAGACAGCAGCAGGTTTATTAGGCTACTGTCACTTTAAGTCCGAATGCACGGGTACAATATACTAAAACACATCCAATTTTTTCTGTTTATGTATTTGAGACATTTACAAGGATATTCGCTAAAACTGACATTTTTTATATTATTGTATTAATGACAATTAATAATGACACTTTGATTTATGCTGTTAGATGTCATGGATTATGTGACATGACAAGCAGGCAGAACATTTATGAAACATGTAACCACTCTGTTTCTCTATTTCATTTTGGCCCTGATTTTCCATTCGCTGATAGTTAATGGATACCACTGGCAAAATCGACAGATGGCTTATGTTAGTGATGATCGCTGTGTGTGAATGTTCATGACGCAATGTAGTACACGGGGTAAACAACTGATCTGTCCATCACTCGTAAGAAGCAGATGAACCAGCACTAGCCCAATGAGGGACGAGAAATGTAGTCTGTCAAGTGTGTCCAAATATAGTTGTGTGCATAAGCCCCCGTCTCAGGAACTTTCTTTATTTGGTGTTTCTGTACGTTTGAGCTTTATCCAGCATGACTGTATGTTTTTTAGGATCTGTCTTTTCACATGATTGAGGGACTCAAACACAACTATGAGTTGGTGGAAATTGTTAGGCAGTATAAAGCACTAGTTGTTGTTGATACAAGTCAACCCAGTTACTTTAACCCAAGAAACTACACAATCAGACCTGACACTTTGACAAGTTTTGACCAGATGCATCTGTTCTGATTCACTGAAGTCCTACAGCATTCATGTATTCCCGCCAGCAGAGGACAGAGACGTAACTGTGCTACCGATCATCGCATGCAGGAGGAGCTGCTTAAGCGAGAGAGACGTTCAGAGCGGTTGTAAACAGCATTACTGTATAACCAGCACTGAAACCAAGCTGCTCAGGAGACCATCGAGTCATAATGCCACACTCACCAACAACGCTTATGAAACCATCATGCTGTTTAAATATAGACAACACTGATGTGCTGCATAACTGAAATGAGCTGTGAAAATCATCTGTGAGTGTGGACGGAATAACCTCAGGCTGAGCTCATGGGTGCGGATGAGAGAGAGACAGAAGTCACCTGGAGCAAACGTGATCTGGTGCACTCGCATTACATGATAGTGTTTTCACACAGTCCTCGTGTCTCACGCATCAGTCTCTGTCTGTAAACGACTGAAGTGGGACATTCGAGACAATACGCACCTCTTAAAGACAGTATGGAGAAACACCGGCGGACTCATGAAGAGAGGCGGATGAAACTGAGCACTGTGAGATAAAGCTACTGACGCTGACACTACTTCCAAAACACTGCGTGTCTAACCTTAGAAACATACCCAAAAACATACCCTGGCCATCATCATACAGGGACGCATTGCATGCTGATGATGTTGCTTTGCGTTAGGAGAGACCGGGGCTAGTTGTCACATTATTTATATTAGGCTGGGTTTATTTTGTGTACAGAGTAGACACAAACCTTAAAGTCTCAACTAACTATCATCAATAACAAAATGTGCATTGTGTTTTAACTCCTTAACTGTCGCCGTCCCGTATACGGGACGCCTAACTTTACTTCAATATATTACCATTAAATCTTAATCTAATCATGACAAACTATATATCGTTGGAAAGGTCCAAGACTCCTAAATAGATTGTACCACTGTTTGTTGTAAAAAATTATGTAGGAGCAGTAATAGATTAATTTATGACAAGGCGCACCTCAAAACATATACACCATAACAGGAGCTCTGATCTTTGACACAAAAATTCTATTCGTTTCTTTTTTCCTATCACATGTTTTAGTAATCATCATATATTATATATCATTTGAAAGCTTATAATCTCAAAATTCATCCTGTGAAAACCGTTTTGAAATCGGGCATTGCGTTACCATAGAAATGGTACTTTAAAATCTTTTAGCGGGCTCCTCCCTTTAGTGGGAGGTGTCATATTCAAATGTATTACGGTCTTATAGAATCACAACTTTTATAATCTTGACAAAATACATATCATTGGAAAGGTCTGAGTCTCAAGATTCCATATTTGGTGGTCATTTTGTGATATGAGTAACAGTGGGAGAGAAATTGATACATTTGTGACAGAAAAGTGCATAAAAAAAATTCAATGGGGTTTGAATGGCACCGGTGGCTGTTTGTGGTATAACGCCTAAACAAAATTGCATAGTAACCTTAATTTTTATATATCAACTTCAAATTTGAAACACAACTTATTTAGACATATGGCTTTAATTTTATGCCAAATTTGGATTAAAACATATTTTGTAAAATATTTTATATAATATACAATAATAATTGTACATTACATTTTATTTACAGTAAATTTAAACTTGTCTAACTTTTTTACTTTCGTTTTTGAAATGATTTCACTTCTGCAATAATCTGCTGATTGTCTTCTTTAAAAGAGACCAACCTTAGGTCTGTATTCAAAAGCATTCATGAATTATAACAATTTAACTTTAAATAGTGCACTTTCACGTTTTTCAAAAGGGGGTGACAGTTAAAGGGTTAAAATTTGCCTGATTTTAGTTGTATTGCACAGCACTTTGGGTCAACCGGGAGTTGTGTTGAAAGTGCTTTATTTAAAAAAAACAGCTTTCAGCTCATTTTACACAATTCAGAAAACGACTAAAATATCAAGTTGTTTTGGCCAGCAAATACTGTAATACTACCATGGTATAACTTTATAACAGTTTAAACACATTTACCCTAATACAAATGTGACAACATGCCCCAACCTGAAATCTGTTTCAGTTCAGATTTGCCTTCACTATCCAGCGGCTCGTGTTAATGCATGTCAGTGTGTTTTACTGTGTTCACTTGTTAAACAGATATGATTAAATCTTGGTTCAGAAGACGGTTCTAATTTAAGATGGGTCTGAACTGCTTTAGCGTTTATTTGTGAAGGTTGTGGTTATGCTATACATGACTTTGAAACTTGCAATCAATTCAACATGTATTTCAAACTGAGAATGATATCAGTCGATGGCATGAAGATGTTATGCTGCAGTTGGAGTGCACTGATGTACTGTATTGACATGCATGTACAGTAAATACTGTGATGGTGAGCTGGGTGGCAAAGGAGCGTTATTGACACACTGTAAAAACTATTTGTAAAATCTATGGTAAAAACTGGCAGCTGTGTTTACCGGAATTCTACCGTTATAAAAAATACGGTAGCAACATTTTAGGTTTACAGTTAAATACCGTAATTTAACTGCTACAATGTTAATATACCAACCTATGTAAATACTGAAATCTGTTTTGTAGCTTTGTAATCCACTGATAACCACCAAAAGCAGGTGTTGATGAGAGTCACATGATGAACCAAAGCTGCTTTTAAATATTAATATATATATATAGAAGATGCACAGCGTCATTCACTCAAACACTAATCACCATCATGGTGACACTCAATAAACTGAAATGAATAAACATTAATTTAACAACATTAGATATAACATACAGCCCTAACAAACATAACTGATAAGAAAAAATTAAGAAGAAACATTTAAAATAAAAATATACAATTTTAAAAGGAACGCGTCAATTTAAAAAACATAATTTTCACTTCCAAAAACAGTATTTCACCGTAAATGTGTCTGAAATGTCTATTACAGTTTTCACTGTATATATATTAGGGTAACTTACCGTTGACCATTTAACAGGTTTTACTGTAGCATTTAACCGTTTTTACCGTTAAAATCACGGTCATGTTTTACAGTGAGAGTACTGAGATCACGGTCTAGCTGTAACACCAGTGTGCCCTTGACTCGATATATATATCAGATAAATAGTGCACTCCAGCTCATTAATGACATGTCTGCTGGAGAACATGCACCTGTCCGAGGGAACATGACGAAAGCCTCCAGAGTTACCTGGATCGTCGTCCACACAGCACTGCAGCAGGTGTAAACAACACCGTCCCATCTCCACTCAAACCAGAACAAAACATGTGCCTGGTGTAAATTACTTTACCTAATGTGATTGCTCACCTCACACTGTTTATATTGTGTTAGGAGTCAAGATTGCCCAAAGAAATTAAGTGATGCACTTATCATTTTCCATCAACTCGACTACTCAGATTTCAGTGTCATCTGATATAAGATTCTCTCATTCGTTACGTACACGGATCTGCCAGAAGCAGGTGCTTATTACACTGAATCTGATAGAGAGATAACACGCTGTTGACTAACTGAAATCCATATTTTGATAGACGAAAGCACTACAAGAGTTTCTTGTCTCACTGGTTTCCCTGCTTCATGTCCGTGTGAGGAGCAGTAATGCATACTGTCACAATACTGGGTGAACAGCATACCGTTCATAAATGTCAACAGAGACGGCTTTACTATGAGGGCTCAGGCAAGACGATCACATGGAAATCATCATTGGAATCCAATGGAATAATTTAGTCATGTTTAATCAGCTTCTTTGTCAATCCAACCCCATATGTGACCCTGGAGCACAAAACCGGTCATACGGGTCAATTTTGTGAAATTGAGATGTATGCATCACCTGAAAGCTGAATGAATAATCTTTACATTGATGTATGGTTTGTTATGATCGGACAATATTTGAAAATCTGGAATCTGAGTGTGCAAAAAAATTGAAATATTGAGAAAATTATCTTTAAAGTTGTTCAAATGAAGTTCTTAGCAATGCATATTAGCAATGCATAAGTTTTGATAAATTTACGGTACAAAATATCTTCATGGAACATGATCTTAATATGCTAATTATTTTTGGCATATAATAAAAATGTATAATTTTGAGCCATACGATGCATTGTTGGCTATTGCTACAAATATAGCTGTGCTGCTTATGACTGCTCCAGGGACACATAAGTTGTTGTCCATAGAAAACATAAAGGCTCTTTTCCAAATAATAACAGGTCATAGTGTACATGACTGCCAGCAGCATTAAAGTACATACCAATAATAATACATATAAAAAATTATAACAATAAAACAATTAATAGCTTAACAAATATCTAAGAAATGAATATGAAAAAACAATATTATTATCATTAAAAAAAATGTAAATAAATTTAGTCTGTGTTCTACTCGAGCATTTCAAGTT
Source organism: Gymnocypris eckloni scoliostomus (assembly GCA_027564155.1). Classification (NCBI taxonomy): domain Eukaryota; kingdom Metazoa; phylum Chordata; class Actinopteri; order Cypriniformes; family Cyprinidae; genus Gymnocypris; species Gymnocypris eckloni. The sequence continues at coordinate 25,829,497 of CM050424.1, read as the reverse complement.
TAAACTTTTACAAATACATACTCTGCTTTTTCTGGTACAAGGTAACTGTAAGATAATTGCTTCACCAATTTATAGTGAATGCTGATTATTACCAGAGCGCCCAGCGCTGATTAAAACTGTGCAAGTGTCACAGAGACTGTCATTTAATAAGCTTACGCTAAGCATTTCTTGTTTCAGCATCACCAAATAAATATTCACATGTTTACCAAATGTGTTTTGTTTTAATAAAGCAATTTTGTTTGATGAGATATCTGCCTGTAAGTATAATTATAAAACCAAAGCACCTGGCTTAATATTAACCAGCAGCATAAACACAAAATTGTGAGTAACTTGTTTTGATTAAAACAAGCATATTTTTCAAATACACAGATTTTTTTTTTTTTTTGGGATTTCAACTACAATCATTGTTTAGAAGTGAGCAAAATGTAAAAAAAAAAAAAAACATTAATTACGTGTTGGCATTAAAATTACAGATTGTCAACAATATCATCTTAAGCATTTTTTCTTTATATTCATAATGTCATACAGTGAATTGCTACTTTTGACATATTATAAACATAGTATTAAGCATGTCATTTTTACATATTTTAGTTGTCAGAATATGAATCATATATTACCTGTGTATAGTCATGGTCCTGTTTAATGACATTTCAAAATTCCATCAAATATTATCAAAATATTATTCTCCAATTGTGTTCCACTGATAAAACAGGTTTGGAAAGACATAAAGAATAACTCATGACAGCGTTTTCTCTTTTGAGGGAACTTTCCCTTTACATTGCATCCTCGTATGATTTCCACGAATGCATTCCCAAGGCAGAGATAGAAAGAGACCGCTCCATCTGATGTTACATGTTGTTTTCGTGACGTTAAAAGCATGCATGTTATTGTTTCTGTGAGTGAGGGATGTGGAGCACGAGTCCACCGGAGGCCAGACGCCGCTCTCGCTGTCAGTTTGAGTCCTAGAACGAATCAGACGTATTTACACGTACGCCGCGCTTGTTATCTTCATGGCTGTGAATCACTGTCTGTTCTCTTCAGGCTGACGCGGCGATCAGCTGCAGCACAAACACCAGTAACGAGCGCTCGACGTCCGGAGGAGATCTGTGCTGCTGCTGCAAGGCATGCTGGGATGCGCTGACCTTTTCCTCGGATCATTATTAATACATGCAGGGCATTAGGAAAGGTTAATGAGTGAGAGGAAGGCGTTCTCTCCGAATGCAAACAAGGGCCACAGAGCCTGGTAAGCACTGAGTGTGTGGAAACTCACACGTGTAAAGATGTGCTCGAAGCACACCAGACGGATGAAACACTTACGTATTCATTCACAAAACTCAGTAATAACACTTTGTCTGTCTGTGTGTTTTTGACGATCGCTCACATAAATCAATAAAAAACTGAAATAGGACCCGCATCATCATTTTCAGATTTTGAAGGGCTCAGTCTCTGTGGAAAACTGTCGAAGGGATACTTCACTCAGAAACCAACCATTCTGTCTTTTGTTTGGGATATATGACCAATAATACCTTTTAAAATAAAGTTGCAGCAATCTCATAAAACTCTCACGCAAGCGGCCGTCTGTTGTTGTTCTCTCTTTCGTTTCGTTTTCTACTGTGAAACACCGGCTCGGATCAGTGCTGCCACCTTGTGGAACAACTGATTACTGCAAAACTAATTCAATGCACAAGAGCAACCTGCGCGTACAAAGTATGCATGGCTACAAAAATTAGGTGGAGTGTGTAGGGTACAACAGGGCTAAAGGCCCACCTTAAAAGAAATGTACTGTTTACTGTGCCTAAAATGTATAATTGCATAAAAATATATATATATATATATATATATGTGTTGTTTTGAATATTAACGGAGCAACTGATTTTTAGATCATTCAAATTGTTTGTTTTGTTTAAAAATCATATTAATGTGTGAGGTGGGCCTTTTACCCCCACACACGGGGGTGGGGGGGTATTGATACAAATACTGCAGCTAAAATTATGTTTTTTTAAATAATGTCTAAGTTAATACTTGTTCAAAACGATCACTTTAGCAAAGTGTGTACTATTTTCTGCTTATTTTGAAAATTTAAAGAATTCATTTTCATTAACTCATTAAAATGTTAATATAAAAAACATATTTTAAAATACAGAAACAAAATCATTTAAATAAGTAAAAATTCTGAAAGTATTGAAAGGAGATCCAATAATAATTGAATATATTTACAGTAGTAACAACAAATTATATTTTCTTATATGATATGATTAATATCATTCTAAACAGGGTGATTATCTCTAATACGGACACCCGACATAATATATGATATTTACCATCTGAATCTAACCATGTCAACAAATGAAAAAGTCAGTGATCTATTAATAATAATGTTAATTGAAAGTCTCTGTTGATAAGCCACAGACGTCCACAGAGCTATCCGGGGATTGTAAAGGTTCTGCTGCTGTTTTATTGGAGCAGATTGATGGGTTATATCAAGCTGAAACTCAAGAGCGTTCACCCAATCCTCTATAGATTAATACAGATGGCATGCAAATGTGTACACTTTTAACACACGAGGACCCCACTGACTCGACGGTCGCATGTCTCCGCAGGCCAAGGAAGCGCGCGTTTGGCAAGCGTTCGCAGACGTCCCATCATCAGACACAGCATCTCTCGTTCGCATGCCAGGCATGGTGCAAATCGCATCAGCATTCATGAAGCCGAGACAAATGCTCAGCGAGGGTGAGACGGGCGTGTGCATGTGTGAGAGCAGCGTGAGCGGGCCTCTATCCAGAAGCAGCCAGGCGCGCGACTCCAGGGGACGTCGTGCGGGTGTTTGTGAAGCACGAGAGATTTAGGTGCGAAACAGATGTCAAAGTTGCTGAAATACAAAAGCGTTAAGCTGTGACTACCTCGCTGAGTTTATCACCAATGTGTTTGCATTGCATAACTGGGAGAAAAGTGACACGCTGACCACTCGTCCGCCTTAAATGATTGCTTGACCTAACCAGGCGTAGTCTCAAGGACCCGCAAGAGTCCTGAGAAGAGTTCATTTTGACAGGAATGATTAGACTCGTTATGATGGACCATTATCTCAGAAGCATAGTTTGGTGTTTCTGTATGAGACTACGAGAGATTGACAGTGATCAAAAGAGAGAAAGACACCAAATTTGCCATCACTATAAAACAGCAGCGTTACTGTAAAGTAATGCCAAGGTCAGAAAACCAAGTATAGTGTAATAAATGTTCACTGAAAAAAAAAAATGAAAATAAACTAGATATCTGATGTAAATAACTGTGGAAATGTCTCTTAAAATGTCCATTGCGTCCATTCCTGTCCTCTGTGTGTTTTCAATGAAGAAACAAGTCTATTATATTGGGACATGGCAAATATAAATGTATTTTACAAGCCACAAAAACATTGTTACCGTTAAATGTGCTGTATTGTGTCGTACTGTATAATTCCTAACGGATGTGCTGACATGTTTTAAAAGCATGACGACAGTAAATAAATAATCTCTATCCTCTCACATCAACCAGTCTGAGATTTTCTGGTCCAGAAATACCTTGTTATGTAAAGACATCTTCTGCCTTCATTCATCTAAAAACATCCAGTATTAATGATTATTAATGTGTGCTTTCATAGATAAGACCAAAATAAAACATCGGAGCATGTCAAATAGTTTAGATGAATATAAATCTTATCATCTGTATTCCTTGTGCATCTCTTGCTTTTCTTTCTCCTTATCGTGGCTCTGTAATGCTCTCTGAATTGTGTGCTATATAAATAGCCCTGTTGTCTGTAAATTGGATTGCAGCTCTCACAGTGAACGTCTCTGTTCTTTCACAGAGACAGATGCTTCATATGTCTATTGGAGGAAAAGCGCTCCGCTCTCCTGCAGTACCTCAGTGACCTTTCTGTGAATGAGGTAACCGTGAAGGGATTCGTGCAACACTGCTCGTGCATGACCGCCGCTGGCCACCGGGGGCAGAGTCGCCCGCTTATTCGCCCGCTCGGCCGGGTCAGTACCGGGAGAGGGTCAGCGGGTGCCATCTCCCCCCGTGTGAAGCGGAGCGTAACGAGCCGCCTCGCCAGGGCTGTAAAAATGTCAGGAGGCGATCGCTGCCCTCCCAAAATGCTTCGAGGCCCCTGCTAATGCCAGTATCCTCTGTGCGCCGCATCCAGCCTCTCTCATCCACAGGCTCACCTGAAACGGCTCTCCACACAATGGCTCTCCTGCACCTGTCACTCAGTGCCACTGCTTCGCCATGTATAATTTATCGCATTTAATGATTGCGCCACTGCTGACAGTTCTGGAGAGCAGCTCATTGGTTTTGTTGTCTGTTGCATCATTGACTGTATTTACAGAGAGACAGACAAGGTGGCGGATTAGCCCTCCGGGCATGATGCACACACATTACCCTCAGATTGTTCTAGAAATTAACGGGATCCTGTTTTACAGTCACAGGTCTATAACACTTTACAGCTTTTGGAGAGGCATATGAGACTGAGATTCAAATTCTGATGCTTTGGCTTTGGGTTATCTTCACTTAAATGTGTGTCTCTCAAATGATTTCAAAAGAATGTTTTAACTGATTTTGACCACACTGAACAGGTTTCTCATCTGAGATTCACCTGATGGAGAGTCTGTTCAATACTGCATGTAAATAAATCATTACGGTTTAAAGCTTCACCCAGTTGTCAAGACCTGTCATTAAAATATGGCGTTTAGATACATGTCATTTTTAAAGTGATGGCCAAGCAGTAATAGAAAAACATTTATTGTACTGTAGAAATTCTAACTGATTTCCAGACATGTTGTAAAAGACCTTTACAGTAATGATAAATTATTTCAAACCTCTCACATCAACCAGTCTGAGATGTTCTGGTCCAGAAATACCTCATGCAAAGAAATATCCTTTTCAAACATTCTTCTTCCGTCTTAATTTTTTCAGAATACATCTGACCATCAATTTACACTCATGCATCTTTCTTCAGTCACAAAGAAATTACTTCTTTTTTTTAGGAAAACATTGCAGGATTTCTCTCCATATAGTGGACTTCTATTCCGGGTTTAAGGTCCAAATTGCAGTTTCAACGCAGCTTCAAAAGGCTCTACACAATCCCAGCCAAGGAATAAGAGACTTATCTAGCGAAACGATTGGTAATTTTATAAAAAATAAAAAACAAACATGTATATACTTTTTCAAATATCACGCGTGATGTAGGCAGAAGTACCGACCCAGTGTTTACCAAGCAAACATGCAAAGAAAGTCAAACGTCCTTTACAAAAATAGGTAAAACAACGATGTCTGACAATTTTGAGTTTAGAGGAGAAAATCAGACTGAGTTTTTCGCCCTACCCTACCTTTTTGGTCTGACGGAGAACTGTCCGCACATGACCTTTCCACCGTGATGACGTAATGTGTGAAGATAGTGTGAGACGAGCATTCATGGTTAAAAAGTATACATTTTACTTACCGATCGTTTCGCTAGATAAGACTCTTATTTCTCGGCTGTGATCACGTTGGCCATTTTTTTCTGGTCTTTTGAGTCTGTAATAGATGACATCTTTGGACTACGACAATATTAATATGAAAAATAAGGCTTGGAGGAGTGTTTTGAAGGAACAACTAGGTAACCAAGCATTTGTCATTACATTATGGGCAGTATACGTCGCACGGTAAGCAGCATTGGTGTGCATGTAGAGCAGGAGGTGTTCAAGCCTTCAGAGGCATCAGATGTCCTGAAGACGGTCCACCAACATCTGCATCATCTTTGCAATCATGGGACGATCCTCAAAGCAGGGCATTCATTCATTCTCCAAAAACGGCAAAATCATTTGTTGCATCTAGCAAGATTTCATGCTTTGTTTTAGAAGCACCTCATTCAGTCAGCACTCGGCAGATCGTCTCTGGCGCCGCATCGAGTGTGTTAACACACTGTTTTGGCGTGGTTTGGGCTGTGAAGTCCATTTGGCCTAATGACAAACCTGTGCAGCACAAGCCCCAGCGGGAGATCTAGATTTAATGTGTCAAGCTCGGCCCGAATGCTTCCAAAAACCTGATTCCACTGGCAGCTTTCCCTTTACAATAAAGACTTATATAGCTAACATTAAAGTCTGGTTCCTAAACTACAAACGGGATTAGAGCACATAATATAAGCAGATCGAGTAGCGTGTCTCTGATTTCAGCCAAAGCTTTTAAGACCAGCTGAGGTTCCTTCAAGATGAACCAAACCTGGGATAAATGTGATGATCTGAATGACAAGTGACCTGCAAAACCAAAATTAAATCTACTTCCGTTTAGAAGCCTCAAATAACAAAAGGCCAAAAAGCTGAAATAAGCCATATAATTGGAAGTCGTACATTCTGGGCACAGCTGAGTGGACTAGCTGAAGCGGCGTGACCGCACTGACTAACATCATTACCATCACGCTGTTCGAAGCTGAGTGCGACAGTTTTGTGAGAACGGATAGACAGACTGGAAAAGAGCAACATACGTGTTACTGCTCTGGCGGGACAGACCGTCCCGGTTGACCTCTGACCCCGCGATCGCCTCAGGCTGATAAACAGGTCATGACGACGGCCGTCCAGAGCTCAAGTTAATGGTGCATGTGAAGAGAGCATTTGGACCTCAAAAGGCCCATGCATTGAGTTTTACTGGCCATACAGTCCCTGCACTGAGCTCAAACACACACCGCATACACACTCACAAGCGTCTCATCTAAAGGCTTCTGCTTAAATGCTTCTGGGCCCGTATTCGTAAAGGTTCTAAGAATCCTCTCAGAAAGCTCCTAATATAGCTTTAACATTTACAACTCTGAGTCTTAGCTTAAAAGTGATTCAGGACCAGTCTGAGAGCAACTCTGAGTGAGGAAAAGACTAAAATGTTATCATATGCTGGGTACACACCAGAAGATAATCAGGCTGATTTTGGGCCGATTTCTCTCCTTCTGACAATCCTAGGTAATATCCGCGATTATCTTGGTGGATCTAAAGATGATCTTCTCAGATTTTCTTGAGGTGTGTTAAGAGCAGTGTTGGGGGTAACGCATTACAAGTAATGCGAGTTACGTAATAATATTACTTTTTTCAAGTAACTAGTAAAGTAACGCATTACTTTTTAATTTACTAGAAAATATCTGAGTTACTTTTTCCCCATTTATTGATGACAGTGTGCTGTGTGAACATGATCTTACTGTAGATCAATCTAGACTAAATATGAATGTGTATTAATTCATTCCACGAAAAACTGATTCAGTATTCATCAAAATGAATTAAAACAGTGAAATGCAAACTCAGAATATGACACAAACCTGCAATAATTAAATATGTTAAACAACACAAATATATCTAATTTCATTTTATTAACCGATGTGTTTGCTGCTGACCTTTGATGATCCAGTTCAACCATACTAATAAGCAAAATGTACTTTAGATAAACTAACAATTGTGCTTCATTGTTTGTTAATGGCTGAAGAGTGTTGAATCTTCTCCTGCGTTCTTCTGTACAGACGTGATGTACTCGTCCTTCAGTCTGAGGTTGATTCATTACACTTTTTGGTGTGAAAGGCTTTACATTTGCTATAAATATAACCTCTTGTATTAAAACAAACAATCAAGCCCTGCTCATATTTAAAAGTAACGTAATGCATTACTTTCCATAAAAGTAACTACGTAACGTAATTAGTTACTTTTTGGGAGTAACGCATAATATTGTAACATTACTTTTAAAAGTAACTTTCCCCAACACTGGTTAAGATTGACTGAATCCACTCGGAAGAACGTCGGAGGTGCCCTGGATAACGAATCGTAAATATTCAACATCTTGAAAATTTACGATCAGAAATCCTGTTTTGTGGGGGGGGACACCGAGGACCTAACGCGCATTTGATCTGCAGATTATCACATGAAACGAAACCATATCCAATCAGAAAGCGAGCTGACAGACGGAAGCATAACAAACTGTAACAAGCACATGTCATGGAGCTTTAGATTTAGATTTAGACACTATCAAAATTCACGATTCAAGATTTGTATTTGTCACATAGACACTTATACAGAATATAACAGCAGTGAAATGTATTTCTTACTGCCATTACCAAAGACTGGGACTTTGCCATTACTTTAAAGCCTTAAATCTATTCTTTGAATAAATTGTAATATTAGTTATACTTGTTTAAGGAAATGTAACTTTCTTATTGCTTTTCTTTTTTTATTATTGTTTTCTGTTTATTATTGTATTTGATTTAATGTATATGTTATTGCCCTTGCATGTTCTTTGTTCTAAAATTGAAATAAAAAAATAAATCTTGTTTATTCTCATGTCTCCAGAGGTTTTGCGAGGTTTCGCGTGTTCGACTCTGGTTGAAGATCTGTTGGTGTGAGTTGTGCTGTCTTCGTCTCATCGCGGCACACCACACACTATAGGAGCAAAACGGTTCAATCTAGGGTTGTTTTGTCCTCCTCATGTGTGTGGTCTCTCACATTTTGAAGAGCTTATAAGATTTTAAAAATCTGTTAGTGTGTACCCAGCATTAGTGAGGAGGCGGGGCTGACCCTGTTGCTAGATAAGATACAGTCTTTTGAAAACTGTGATTGGTTGGTTGTCCAAAATTTAAATAAAGAGCTTTTAAGAGTAGGGTCTATTATAAGCCTTCACTTTGAAATTACAGGCATAATTTTACCTCTCTCTCTCTCTCTCTCTCTCTCTCTCTCTCTCACACACACACACACACACATTATATATGTATATATATCTTAACTTATTTTATAGGAATGAACGGCAACACATTAAGGTTCTGGAAGTGCTGTAATTGTTTGTGTGATCTCTTTGTTTATAGTAGATTGTGACAGACCCAGATGATCACTGTCGCATAGTTGAATTTTTCTAGTTGCTAAATATGTTAATGTAGTGAATAAGTCAATTTCTGGCGCTATGGCATTTCTGCGTGGTGTCGGATATGTTAGCGTGTCTCTAATAAGATCAATATAATGCACAATCTAATGTGTAGCATCTTATTAACACATTTCTTCTCCCTCTTCATGTTTCATCCATGTTCTCCAATGCAAAATAAACTCTTACGCCTCTTAAAAGTCCTTGTCCATACTTTTAACCATTTTGGACTTTAAGACATCTTTTAAGGGTTAAGTTACTTTCTGAATTATTTTTTTCTTTACTCGGATCTTGTCTTTAATTTTAAGAGGAAACACATATCTAAGTATTTTATTACAATTGTGTCACTAGGAGCAACTCTTAGCACTACAATTTATCATGAATACAGGCCCAGGTTTGTAGACAAATATGAGTTATGATACATATACAGGCTCATGTCTACAAAGTACAGAAAATGCTTATCGCTTATGTTTAAAAGCATCCCAGGATTCACCTCATGCAGTCGGTTAATGAATGTCCAGAGTTAATCTACAATAAGTGTTATAATGATTTTAATGGTCAAAGAATGTAAAAATGCTACAGTAAAAAAAGGTTTCTTTAATATGTATAGTGAAAAACTGTAATACATCTAACCTAACATTTACAGTAGATTACTGTAATATTTACAGCTTTATTTACTCAACTCAAATTACTCAAAGCTACAAAACAGATATTAGTACTTCAGTAGGTTGGTATATTAACATTATATCAGTTAATAAAATATGTTTTTTTACTGTAAATCTACTGTAAAACCTAAATGTTGCTACCATATTTTTCACAGTAAATTTCAGGCAGCAACAGCTGCTGTTTTTACCGTAAATTTCACAGATTTGCTTCTTTTTTAAACTGTCTGATTGTCTGATTATATCGAATAATCGGACTGAATTCATATTTGCATGAGTTTCTATGCTGTAGAGATGAGTCGTTTGTGTCTGGACGTGTTTCTAAAGAGTAATGTTTAAATATAGGACTTAAATACACTAACAAACGCCTTGCATTATGATAAAAACGCATCTTTGTAGTTCATTAGACTCAGCTCCAGCTTTTATTTATTCATATATTCATGTATTCGTGTGATAAAATGCTTGTACGTTGTAATTAAAGCGCACTTGTGAAAGTGCGGCAGTCTAATAGCTGCAGGTGAAGTTTACATTGCAGCTCTGGGGGGTGTATTACAGAAACATCCTAACTTAAAAATCTCATCTTGTGTGTTTGGTTAGCATGGTAATTTCATTTAGGACCACATTTAGGACAAAGGCTATTACAGAACAGCATTTCCTAAAAGCTTTATCTTAATTACAGATAGGAAGAGAGTATTGCAGAAACATCCTAACTTGAGAAAAAAACTGTCTTAACTTCAAAATGAATGGTAGCAAGGCTCTTGGAGGACCCTGAAGATGTGTTGCATTTTGATGATGAAACACGTATAAGTACAGACTGCCGTGCAACATATTACAGTAAGCACAGGAACTGCAACCAGCATTTATTTATAGGTTGTTGTTGTTTTTTTTGTGCAAAAGGCGGTTTTCAATGTATCCTCGTTTGTTTACCTCACAGCATTGTTTGCTTGGAAACAGACCTGCACTGGAAAAAATGCTTTTCTTACTTATATTTCTTTGTCTTGTTCCCAGCAACCATGTCTTCAAATTCTTAAATCAAGAAGCATTTTCTAGACAAGTAAACAATATTGTCTTGTTTTCAGAAAAGTCCAAATTAAGTGAGTTTTTGCTTGAAGCAAGAAAAACAATCTGCCAATGGGGTAATCAAAATAATCTGGTTTTCTGTTTGAAATAACATTATTTTGATTTACCCCATTGGCAGATTATTTTTTCTGAAAACAAGGCAATGTTGTTTACTTGTCTAGAAAATTCTTCTTGATTTAAGATATTTAAGATATTTATAATTAAGAAAAGCATGTTTAGCAGTGTGAGGGTGGATTGTCAAACTTGATGATGCAATTTAAGATTCCCTAACTAGAGATGAGATACGATTTAGTTAGGATAAGAATCCCAAATCAATTTAAGATGTGCTTCTGTATTATGAATTTGTGAGAAATCCCAATTTAACATACACTATATTGTCAAACATATTGGCACCCCATTCTAACGAAAGGTTTGACTACTTTAGTAATCTCCATGAGTACAAATCTTAATGTTTAAGCATATAATGATATTCTAGGAATCTAATTGTATAGCAACAGTTTGGACAGGACCCTTTTCTATTCTAACATGACAGTGTCTCTGTGTATAAGACAATGATCAAAGAGAAATGATGATTCAGTCAGTGTGGAAGAACTTGACTGGTCTGCAGAAAGCAGCTGAACACCTCTGGTGTGACTTTAAATGAGCCAAAACTCATTACCAAACACCAATGTCTTGCACATTCATTATATGGACAAAAGTACTGGCACCCTTCTTTAGAAGAGAAAAGACACTTCCAAACTGTGCCAACAAATCAATTAATGTACTTTAAAATGATATTTCCACCTCTGTTGCAACAGTTTTGAAGTGTATGAAAGGACTGTACCCATATGTACAAGTCATTGGTGTTTGGTGATGAGTGTTGATATTACACAGACATAAGCTACTTAAAATAAAGTGTATCTCAAGGTTGTACTTAAGTGTACTAGTACACTCGGTCTGTACCATATGTGTAACAGTAGCTGTCTATTACATCTACATAATTACAAACTGTAACTGTTCCATAGTGTCACGAATCTGGTTGCCTCTCACCACACTACTACTGCACATCACCCATGGACTACAAATCCCATCATTCGCTGCACTGCAACACACACATTCCCATCCACCATTGCACCAATCACACAGCTGTCACCAATCACTAATCAACCCTGATTGTCTTGCCACACCTGCACCTCATTCACTCACCCACATATAAGCAGCACACTTCCCTACACACGCTATGTAAGTCTTGTTCTTGCCCCGGCTGACATTTCTGAGCGTTTACCATTCCCTCTGATTGATACTTCTGTGTTTGACCACGGACTGCCTTACCTTGGAACTCTGAACCTGTGCTTGTGACATCGACCCCTGCCTGGTATTGTTTACGTCTCTGCTCTGCCTCGGATATTCCTGTTATTGCCCACTGACCATTGCCTGTTTGATTCTGCCTCTGTCTAATAAATATTGCTGCACTTGGATCCACACGCCTTTGACCAGTCATTACAGAAGACTTCGCCCCAAAAATGGATCCAGCAGTGAAGATGATGTTTCTCCGCCAAGGGACACGTTCCATTAAGGACTATGTTGTGGATTTTCTCGAACTGGCACACCTGACTCATTTAGATGACTTATGCTTAATGATATTTTTTCGAGGGGGCTTATCAGAACCTCTCAGTTCAATCATGCCGCTGCATGATCCTAACTGGATGTTGGAGAATTATATTGATATAGCACTACAGCTGAGTGGCTCTCCTTTTACCGTGGGAATTGTGGAGAAGGAGAACAATGCTCCCGTAATAACCTCCACCCCCGAGCCCTGTCACAAAATGGCCGCTTCTGAGTTTCGTCCCCATCATGACCGCTGTACCAGAGTCCGCTCCAGAGGCCGCTCCGTCCCAGGAGCTCGCAGAGGCCGCTCCGTCCCAGGAGCTCGCAGAGTCCGCTCCAGAGGCCGCTCCGTCCCAGGAGCTCGCAGAGTCCGCTCCAGAGGCCGCTCCGTCCCAGGAGTTCGCAGAGTCCGCTCCAGAGGCCGCTCAGGGCGCTCCGTCCAGGAGCTCGCAGAGTCCGCTCCAGAGGCCGCTCCGTCCCAGGAGCTCGCAGCTCACCAGGCCGGTCCCGCCCAACTCTCCTTCGTCTCCGCTGGTCCCGCCCAGCTCTCCTTGTCTCCGCTGGTCCCGCCCAGCTCGCCTTTTCCATGGATTCTGTCTAGTTTAGCGCTCGAGGCCCCCGAGACCCAGCACCTCCAGAATGTCCCTTGACGTCGCGCCTCCAGAGTGCCCCTTGAGGTAGTGGAGTTCCCCAAGAACTTTCTGGGGAGCTTCCGCCATTGCTCACTGAGACCCCGAACCCGCCATGGCCCATGGAGTCCCCTGATTCATCTTGGCTGCCTGAGGCCCTGGATCTACCATGGCCACCTAAACTCCTGCCTTGGTCCTTAAGACTATATGTGCTCTCTCTGCCTCTTGTGTCTCAGTTTCCTCTAGGTCCCAGTCACTCTGCTCCGCCCTGGAGGGCGCCTGTCTCGCCTGCTCCGCCCTGGTGGGCGCCTGTCTCGCCTGCTCCGCCCGGAGGGCGCCTGTCTCGCCTGCTCCGCCCGAGGGCGCCTGTCCGCCTGCTCCGCCCGGAGGGCGCCTGTCTCGCCTGCTCCGCCCAGGTGGGCGCCTGTCTGCCTGCTCCGCCCTGGTGGGCATCTGTCTCGTCTGCTCCGCCCTGGTGGGCGCCTGTCTCATCTGCTCCACCCTGGTGGGCGCCTGTCTCGCCTGCTCCACCCTGGTGGGCGCCTGTCTCGCCTGCTCCGCCCCTGGTGGGCGCCTGTCTCGCCTGCTCCGCCCTGGTGGGCGCCTGTCTCGCCTGCTCCGCCCAGGTGGGCGCCTGTCTCGTCTGCTCCGCCCTGGTGGGCATCTGTCTCGCCTGCTCCGCCCTGGTGGGCGCCTGTCTCGCCTGCTCCACCCTGGTGGGCGCCTGTCTCGCCTGCTCCACCCTGGTGGGCGCCTGTCTCGTCTGCTCCGCCCCTGGTGGGCGCCTGTCTCGCCTGCTCCGCCCTGGTGGGCGCCTGTCTCGCCTGCTCCGCCCCTGGTGGGCGCCTGTCTCGCCTGCTCCGCCCTGGTGGGCGCCTGTCTGTCTCGGCCTGCTCTGCCCTGGTGGGCGCCTGACCTGCCAGAGTCACCCACGCCTCCGCCCGATCTGCCAGAGTCACTCCACGCCTCCGCCGAGCTGCCAGAGTCACTCCACGCCTCCGCCGATCTGCCAGAGTCACTCCACGCCTCCGCCGAGCTGCCAGAGTCCCTCCACGCCTCCGCCGAGCTGCCAGAGTCACTCCACGTGTCCGCCGAGCTGCCAGAGTCACTCCACGCCTCCGCCGAGCTGCCAGAGTCACCCACGTCTCCGCCGACCTGCCAGAGTCACTCACGCCTCCGCCGACCTGCCAGAGTCACCCCACGCCTCCGCCCGACCTGCCAGAGTCACCTCACGCCTCCGCCGACCTGCCAGAGTCACCTCACGTCTCTGCTGTCTCTTCCGCCCGCCCTGGTGGGCTCCTGTCTCATTGGCTCCACATGGACCTGGCCCTCCGTTCCTCCCGGTTCCACCTCCGCTCCACCGCCTCCTGGATTGTGCCGTGTGTAGCGTCCTGGAAGCCGCTCTTTGGGGGCTCTGTCACGAATCTGGTTGCCTCTCACCACACTACTACTGCACATCACCCATGGACTACAGCTCCCATCATTCACTGCACTACAACACACACATTCCCATCCACCATTGCACCAATCATACACATAGCTTAGTTACAAGTACTTTTTTCATGAAAGTAAAATGGCTACTACTAAGTACTTAACTAGTAATTACTCTGTATTATGACATCTTAAAATAAAGTGTTACCAAAACTCTTTGCTTAATACTTTTACTGCTATTTAAGAGAACTGTTAGTGGTAAGATAAAATGTTTTGTGAATACAGGCCCAGCTATATAGCACACGCCTGACTAATCTGTAGCCTACACTTAAGTCACTATATGCACCTTTACAGGTACAACGGTGTCATTTTGATGCAAGATGTTGAACTTCTAATTGTAAAATTGTGCATTTTTATTTATTTTTATTAATGTAAATCACGTTTCATATATTCCTCCAACTAACAGGCAGAGTAACACATTTAACATGTCTGTGTTTCTTAATAAAGATCCAGTAAATGATGCTGTTTGACACCAGACTGCATCTTCAGATGAATCACTGTTAAACCGAGCCTAATCTCAAAACAGGCAGATCAGTAGACATGTGGTAGTCTTTTATTTTATTTTATTTTATTTTATTACGTGCTTTATTTTATTTGTGCCTTTCATAATAAAATGCACTGATAAAATAATCCGAAAACAAACCCACAATCAAATATGAGCATTTGGCCAGTGTGTGCACAAAGGTAAATAATGCTTTCTGGAGACAGCGAGTGTTCAGACAGATACACTGAGATATACTCATTCCACCGGCCGTGAGAACCAAGGTACACTGTCAGCTCAATTGGTGATGCTGGTCTGAATCTGGAGATCTTCCAAAACACATTCATATACAGAAGAGACTGTGAGCTTTCTACAGGACTCACAGCAGACTCCATCTGCTTACTGAATAAAGCGGATGAGGAACAGGTTGGAGAGCAGAAGAAACGAGTGAAATCGATTCTACAACGCAACATCTCCTCTAAATGCATGTGAATGAGCACTTGATGTCATGTCTTCAGTGGATTAAAACAGCTATACACTTTTTATTCTTAAAATCTATCTATGAAACCTCATCCCATCCTCGCTCTCTCCTCTGAGGCTGCAGCAGACTCTGTCTAGCCTACTTCTGTCTGCTTGTCTCTGCATTACTTCATTTCTGCGACCTCCAACGTGGACAAAACGTGCGGTGGGCGTTTGATTGGCTCGTACGATTCCCGCTTGCGTTTGATTGGCTGCTAATGACATCATATCTGGAGACTAATGACTTCATAGCGGAGGGACGCTTGGCTGCTTCCGACGCAGTCTGAGCTCACTCGTGATCCTCGGCTCTGGTGAAGAGTTGAGGAAGATGATGGGATTACTCATCCCAAACTCTCATTTGATAAAGAAGAGAGAGAGCTGCAGTGCAGCTCGTGCGCTGTCCAGCTACACACTTGCTGAAGAAACACACACACACACACACACACACTCTCTCTCACACACACACACACACACACACACACACACACTCACACACACACACACACACACACACTCACACTCTCTCACACACACACTCACACACACACACACACACACACACATACAAATTCTCACACACACACACACACACATTCTCTCTCACACACACACACTCTCTCTCACACACACACTCACACTCTCTCACACACACACACACACACACACACACACACACACACACACACACACACACACACACACACAGACACACACTCTTACAAACACACACACACATTCTCTCTCACACACACACACACACTCTATCACACACACACACTCAGTCTGATCTCCAGCTTTGACGCATGATTGACAGGTGCAGCGCTGAGTGACGTCATCACGAATGAGTGGACTTGATCCGCGTCAGAGTGCATTAACACGCCATTATAACTTTAATGCATGATACTAACAGACATTATTCGTGTGCATTCAAATGCACGTTTTGAAATATGTAGGCTAGCTCTTTATATTAACTTTCAGAGACGTTATGAATTATATACATATTTTTGTTTTAATTACAATGGGTTACCAAATGCGTTTTAAATGCAGAGCACTTACCTTGTGTTTGTCCGTGGTGTCTATTCACTGAAAGTGATCATTCATAATAATCCAATAATCCCGGAGGTGAGGAATAATATCCCACAGCGAAATATAATAATTCAATAAATCCTTCAAAAGGAATCCGTAGAGAACAGAAGTCATCCTCATTCCCGTGCATGCTGGCCTATAACAATATAACACACGATGTTTAGCCTACTTCAACACAGATTATATTTCATGCACGTGAGTTCTCTGCTCTTCTTTGGCCTCGTGCACAGAGAACATGTTAACTATTAAAACACGATTAATAAACATATGTCTCACAGTCTCCAAATCTGTACAAAGATTTATAAATTTGAGCTAAAAAAATTGGGATTAAACTATTTTTTTTTTATTATAAAACATCTTAGTGGCTTTAACTTCAGAATTATAAGCCTGCTTGGTTTATTTGTGAGTATTTGTTGTGCATATTAAATTATTGACCTGTGAACTCGAATGCATTGTGTTGTAGAAGCGATAGATGGAGAGAAAACTTAAAATCAAAATAATAATAATAATAATGCACATTTATGTGAAAGATGTGACAACTTTGTTAACAGTAAACTAACTTTGGGTCTCCAGAGCAACTGTCCGAATCCAGAATCAGCGCTTATTATTTTAGACATCATATAGAAATAAACGATCACTTCAGAAATACTCACATGAGCTGTCCCTTTAAATGTCTCATTTACTTTAAAATATGCGGGAGTAGAAGTTATATTTAAAATATGTAAATCCATAAGGACCTCTTATACCTCATGCATTAGTATTTTTCTTAGCAAACTAGTTTTTAAACTCTTCACGGGTATTTGATAAATCAGAGTTAAGAGATCATTGGTGTTGTGTTTCCTCATATTCTGTGTCTGGAAGCTGCAGAACAAAGACACTCCATCGTGCTTTTCTAAGTTCAGTAACAAAGGACCGAGAGCGACTGCTCGTTGTACCTGTTGCTCTCTCTCTCTCTCTCTCTCTCTCTCTCTCTCTCTCTCTCTCAATCTGGACATTATGCATGCACCTCACGCGCTCAAAACAACGCAAACAGCACCAAAAGCATTGCATTTAATAGTGCACGATTTAATTAGGACATTAAAAGATTTAATCAGTATGTATTCATGCTCGGATAATTGCAGATATCAAGCTCGCGAATATTAAACCGATCAATATATGCAACAAACTCTCTTTCGTTTAATATTAATTAATTAATCGACTTCCTTCGCCAAACAACTTTTGACAGCTTTAATGTCATCCTTAGTCCCACATGAGCCAAAAGTGTTGAAATAAGTCTTCGGCTTGTTTGTTTCTCCGAGATACATCCTCTGGTTTTTGCATCATATTTCCTCTATAGTTTGAGCATCTCGAGTCGCCGAACAAAGAAACGCTCCTCTGGCTCTGCGTGACACTTCTCGAGCTCACGCGCCGAACTCCTGGAGAACTGTTGAACACAAACTCAGATATGAGCGCTTCATAACTCACCTGAGCGCCTCGCGAGGTCCTGGCGTGAACGGAGAAACTTTTCTGCGTGTTTGGGTTGTGTTGATGGTGTCTTTGTCTACACGTGTGAAGAAGGGGGTTCGTGGCCGCGCCTTGTTCGTTTCAGTTCGATCCCGCCCTCTACATACAACTAACTAACACCAACTTACCGGACGACTGCCGGAGGCAAACCGGTACAAACGGTCCACCGCGAACGAGCATATGTGTTTATTTCACATGTGATGTCAAGGCTTTGTGCCATTGGGGGGGGTTCTCTGGGCACAAGAATGTGTCTGCTTTTCTGATATTTTACCCAACAATGTATTTGCAGTAAATCGATTTAAACCATTCACTGCTGGAAAAAACTACAGACATAAACATTGTATGGTCTCCACTACAATACCATTACAACCCATCCATTTTTAACCATTAAACCCATTAAAAATAGTTTCTGTAGTGTGTTTTTGGGACATGTTCCAATGTGATTTATTGGTTTTAACAAGCCACCAATAGAAGGTGACCAATTACCAGTAGAGACCCACAGACAGTTTCCATTATAAGTCTCATTATAACCACTAAAACCGTTACTAATTTAGTGATGGTGTCTATTGGTTTTAACAAGCCACCAATAGAAGGTGACCAATTAGAGACCCACCCAGCAAACACTTGACGTCAGAGAGACGTTCAGATCATGTCTGTATAACGTCCGTCAGTTCAGAACCACTTTTGGAAGTCTACTGGACGTGCAGATCTGGTTCAATATCTGAACGTCTGATGGGGACCCCTTTTGTACGTCTCTGGACGTGCAAAACTGGTTCAATATCTGAACGCGTCTCACTAGGGACCCTTTTGAAGTCTACTGACGTGCAGATCTGGTTCAATATCTGAACGCCTGATGGGGACTTTTGCACGCCTGTGGACGTGCAAAACTGGTTTAATATCTGAACGTCTCACTAGGGACCCTTTTGAAGTCTACTGGACGTGCAGATCTGGTTCAATATCTGAACGTCTGATGGGGACCTCTTTGCACGTCTGTGGGCGTGCAAAACTGGTTTAATATCTGAACGCGTCTCACTAGGGACCCTTTTGAAGTCTACTGGACGTGCAGATCTGGTTCAATATCTGAACGCGTCTGATGGGGACCTCTTTTGTACGTCTGTGGACGCGTGCAAAACTGGTTTAATATCTGAACGCGTCTCACTAGGGACCCTTTTGAAGTCTACTGGACGTGCAGATCTGGTTCAATATCTGAACGTCTGATGGGGACCTCTTTGTACGCCTGTGGACGTGCAAAACTGGTTTAATATCTGAACGTCTCACTAGGGACCCTTTTGAAGTCTACTGGGCGTGCAGATCTGGTTCAATATCTGAACGCCTGATGGGGACCTCTTTTGTACGTCTGTGGACGTGCAAAACTGGTTTAATATCTGAACGCCTCACTAGGGACCCTTTTGAAGTCTACTGGACGTGCAGATCTGGTTCAATATCTGAACGCCTGATGGGGACCTCTTTGTACATCTGTGGACGTGCAAAACTGGTTTAATATCTGAACGCGTCTCACTAGGGACCCTTTTGAAGTCTACTGGACGTGCAGATCTGGTTCAATATCTGAACGCGTCTGATGGGGACCTCTTTTATGCGTCTGTGGATGTGCAAAACTGGTTTAATATCTGAACGTCTCACTAGGGACCCTTTTGGAAGTCTGCTGGACGTGCAGATCTGGTTCAATATCTGAACGTCTGATGGGGACCTCTTTTGTACGTCTGTGGACGTGCAAAACTGGTTTAATATCTGAACGTCTCACTAGGGACCCTTTTGGAAGTCTGCTGGACGTGCAGATCTGGTTCAATATCTGAACGTCTGATGGGGACCTCTTTTGTACGTCTGTGGACGTGCAAAACTGGTTTAATATCTGAACGTCTCACTAGGGACCCTCTTGGACGTCTGTGGATGTGCAAAACTGGTTCAATATCTGAACGTCTCACTAGGGACCCTCTTGGACGTCCGTGGACGTGCAAAACTGGTTCAATATTTGAATGTCTGATACGGACACCTCTTGGACGTCTTCTGGACATGCAAAACTGGTTCAATATCCGAACGTCTGACAGGGACCCCTCTTGGACATCTTCTGGACATGCAGAACTGGTTCAATATCTGAACGTCTGACAGGGACCCCTCTTGGACATCTTCTGGACATGCAAAACGGGTTCAATATCTGTATTTTTGTCCAGAAGCCATCTTGGACGTCTGTGGACATGCAAAATTATTTCAATATCTGAACGTCTCACTAGGGACCCTCATGGATGTCTGTGGATGTGCAATACTTCTAATAGTAATTCTCATCCAGCACCCATGTGTGCTCTCCCACTGCTCTTCTCCATGTACACCAATGACTGCACATCTATACTGACCCTCTGTCAAGCTCGAAGTTGACAGATGACATCACACTCAGCTTCAGGACTGTGACAAGTCTGCTGACCAACAGGATTTCGAAAAGTTGGCTGTCTGGTGCAGTCGCAACAACCAGGAGCTGAACACGCTTGGAGATGACTTTAGGAGGAACCCCTGCACTCCCACCATCACCATCATGAATAGCACTGAAATGACAGTGGAGACATTCAGGTTTCTGGGCACCACCGTCTCTCAGGAATTTACGTGGGACATTCACATTGACTTGTTAAAAAGGCCCAGCAGCGGCTGTGTTTTCCAGCTGAGGAAGTTCAACCTGCCACAGTAGCTGCTTATACAGTTCTACGCTGTCACTGAATCTGTCTTCTGCTGTTCTATAATGGTTTAGCTCAGTTACCAAATCAGACCTTAGAAGAAAACTGAGCGAATCACTGGTAACTCTCCCACTCTCCAAGAAATGTACTTATCCAGAGTGAGCAAGGGCTGGCAAAATCCTCTGGACCCCTCACATCCAGCACACTCCCTCTTCGAACTGTTACCATCTGGTTGATGCTACAGAGCTCTGAGCACCAGAACGGCCAGCACAGGAACAGGTTCTTCCCTCAGGCAACCCATGAACAGTTAACTTTACAATAAACGTGTATTACACAACACTATTTATACATTTATTTATGTAACACACATTATTTACATTTCCTTGCATTGTACATATACCTGTACACACAGATACCATTTATCAGATTTTTTGGTATATTGTATATATATTTAGTCTTATTTGCTTTAAATATTTTTGTATATATTGTCATTTCCTATTTACTTATTTTTATTATTATTATTATCTGTGTCTTGTCATGGCCATTCTGTTTGTAGTGTGGAAGCTTCTGCCACCAAAACATATTCATCGTATGTGTAAACATACCTGGTAATAAAGTCTTTCTGTTATCATATTATTTTTTAAATCACAGTGATAATGTTTGCTTTAGTTCTACATAAATGTCATTACCCTTCATTAATCCCCATAGAGTGCACTTCAATATTCCAAAAATTGTGCAACCCTATACATTTACTACATTTCGACCCAGATTTGGCATAAACTGGCATAGCTAGAAGGCATGAACCAAGCAGATGTGTTATGCTGCAAGATGTAGGCCAAATGTTGTGAATAATATTTGGACCAAAATGTACCCGTTCTTGTAACAAAAATTTCAAATATTTTAATTTAGGTGTACAGTCAGATAGCAAGTTCCATCATCCCAGCATCAAAAAAGGTCAACACTTTTAGTCTATTTCCACTTTTTTAAAGAATTGTTGTTTGAAGTCTTATAGGTTATGCATAAAGCCAAAATTATATAAATGAATGCCCATAAATAAAATGGGCGTTAACTTTAACGTTGCATCAACCACAAAGGACCAAAGATCAATTTGTATTAGCAGAGGACATGTTAATCTTTCAAAATGTAAAACAAAAAATGTATACACACTCACATATACACACAGAAAATACACAGAATTGGCAAATATTTAATTTCGTCAGACTTTTGCAGCAGCGTATCGAAATTGATTCATAATCGCCACGTCAGTGACGTCACACTTAACGTCAACTGAAAAGAGGTCCTGTACACTCGACCGAGACCGCGCGGACACTTCAGTCAATTTGAATGCAAGTAACCAGGTAAGTAAAAACAATAAATTTTATGTGTTTTCCAGTTTAGATATTTGATGCCCGATCCATATCTGAAAATATACTTTTTAAAAACGGCGGCATTTTGCGCGGGCATTGCAGGCCCATCACATTAACACAAGCAATATCCCGATCCAATGTCTTGGTTTCAGCATGTTTTTGAAATTTTTACTCTAAATATGATCGTAATCAATTGGGTTAACCTTCCATGAGACTTTGCGACGGTGGACGTACATTTTTCCGGTTAAAATGTCCATGGTTAATATTATATCTTGCGAGTAAGTTAACGTTCTTGCATAAATGCTTAGGTCTGATTAACGATAACGTTAATTAATGTCTGGATAATCAATCATTGTGTCATATAGTCGGACAGAAAACCGAAAATTAACAATGAATTTGTGTATGCATATTATTGGTTAAGTAATGTTAACTAAGAAATTAAGGCGCTTTAAGTGTTTACCAGGAGAGTAACGTTAACTTAACGTTTTGGGTTTGGCGCCAGGTTTGGAGTGCAACATTTAAAATATGAAACACAACGTTAGCGGTGTAAGTCATCTTGAAATTAATCTGATCTGTATATTTCAGAGCGACATATCGGAGTAAATCTAATTTAATCCAATAAAGATATAATTTTATACAATTCGTTTTGTAATAACGAATATTCTTCTTTATCTCTTTCAGGTTGAAGCACAAAGCTTAAAAGGTAAGTTTCTGTTCAAGCAGAAAACCTTTATCATATATATATATATATATATATTTCACGAGATCACCCTTACGTCTAATATGATAACAAATATTAAGCATATTTTGGCGTGCTGTCCTGGGTAACGTTAGGGCTCCGAGCCCGGAATATGGCCCGATCTCAGAGAACTCCCCCTATCTCTAATGGGATAAAAATATATTAGGAGTGAGGAGTTGGGGTGGTCGTGGAGGGATTCTGGAAAACTGTCATTGGACAGAGGTAGGCAGGCACTTATATATATATATATATATATAAGTATTGTGCTCGTTAGGATAGTTAGCTAAACGAGTTGCACCTGCACCAAATGTATAGTCAGTCTACATCACATAAACCTTGACTAGTGCATGACTGTTTCAATGAAATTATATTTATACAGTTAGAGCTTTGAGAACTTGGCATACCAAAACATTTTATTTGAAGGAAGCACAGTTCAGAATCTGACTCCGGATCAAACTGTATTACAGATGGCTTATCTAAAAGTATGGCGGAAAAGGAAGGCAGAAATGGATCTGTTACTGCATTCTGACACTGATGATGACCATGAAAGTCAGAGATCAGTGACCAATAGATCAGCCTGTGGAATACATAACAACCAGGCAGACCCTACAAGCAATTTAGAAAGTATTAATTCTGCAACTGACAGTTTGACAACAGATGAATCTGACTTTGACACTGATGTGGAGTATGTGTCTTCTGACTCAGAAAAGAAGTTCTAAATGATGATGCTGAATTAGATTTTCCAGATTTAGAAGATAACTTAAGACAATGGTCTACAAAGAACAAAATCACACAAAGATCCTTAAATGAATTATTGGCAATATTAAGAAAGCAAGGACACCTGCTACCGAAGGATGCAAGGACACTCCTTGTTACACCACGAGCCATAGGATCTGAGCCGAAATGTAGTGGGCAATACATTTATTATGGGTTAGAAAAGGGGATTTGTCGTTTACTAAGTCAGACAAAATCTTTCACACATGATCATGATTCAGTAAACCTCAGCATCAATATTGATGGCGTCCCACTCTTCAAAAGCAGCAAAGTCCAGTTCTGGCCAATATTGGCGAAGTTTCACAACTTTGAGCCATTTATGGTTGCTCTCTTTGTGGGGAAAACAAACCATATCCTCTTGAGGAATATCTTGATGACTTTTTGATGGAGTGTAAAGATCTCACAGAGAATGGGCTGATTCATGAAGAGAAGACCTACAGTGTTAATGTTAAAGCGTTGATCTGCGATGCACCAGCAAGAGCTTATCTGAAGCGCATTAAAAATCATAATGCCTATCACAGTTGTGAGAGGTGCATCACCAAAGGTGCTTACATCACAAAAAGAGTGGCATTTAATGAACAGGGATGCACCTTGAGAACAGAAAGCTTTCAGTGCAGTAGCTAAGAACCATCAAACTGGTGTCAGCCCATTCATTGCTGCAGGACTGTCTTGTGTTAGCTCTTTTGTCTTAGACTATATGCATATGGTCAACTTGGGAGTGGTTCGACGGATGCTAATATTCTTGACTCGGGGCCCCACACTTTGCCGCTTATCTGTAAGGCAAAGACAAGAAATATCACAAAAGCTAAACAGACTGCGAGGAAAGATGCCTAGTGAATTTGCTCGGCAGCCACGGGGTTTAGAATACCTGGACAGGTGGAAGGCCACAGAATTTCGGCAGTTTTTGTTGTATACAGGACCAGTTGTGCTAAAGAATGTGTTATCTCCCGAAAGATACTACCATTTCCTGTCCTTGGCAGTAGCTATGTCAATTATGTTGGAGTCAGATGAGAGCACTCGCAATGCATACCTTCAGTATGCCCATGAACTCATGTCACACTTTGTCATGCGCTGTGCTGACCTCGGAAATTATTTTTCAGTTTACAATGTACATGGACTGATTCACCTTCATGAGGATGTGCGTCACTTCAATTGCTCGCTGAATGATATTTCTGGTTTTCCTTTTGAAAACCATCTCCAACAAATCAAGAAACAAGTACGGAGTGGGAAAAATCCCCTAGCACAGGTGACCAGGCGATTGTCAGAGATTGAATATGCAAATGCCAAAACACAGCCTGAAGCACGACCTCGAATGTTTCTTTCTACAAAGGAAAGGGACAATTGTTTTCTCTTGCGAGATGAAAAATTTGTCTTCATCAGAGAAAGAAGAGGAGATGGCATTGTGCTATGTGATGTCCTGCACCAGCGTTACACATCACCGTTGTTTGAGAAGCCGTGCAACTCCAAACTTCTCAATATAGTGTACACAAGAAATGGGCAAGGCAGGATGAAAAGACGACAACTGCTTGAAACTGATCTGTTCCGTAAGGTGGCCTGCCTCCCTCATGAAAATGGTTCTGTCCTCCTACCTCTGCTCCATGGTATAGAACACAGAATTTGAAGGTTGGCAAGTTTTATCTTAATTATCCTCTATGTAAGGGATGGCCAAAGTTGGTCCTGGAGAGCCACAGTCCTGCAGAGTTTTGCTCCAACCTTAATGAAAACTCACCTGCCTGTAGCTTTGTAATTCTTAGACCTTGATTAGCTTGTTCAGGTGTGTTTGATTAGGGCTGGAGCTTAGTCTGGAAGACTGTGGCTATCCAGGACTGACGTTGGCCACCCCTGCTCTATGTAGATGTGTCCTACACTTTTTTCATAATTAATGAGTTTAGAGAACTTGGTGCTCAAACAAAGGTGGATTCAAACAGTGTTTTATATTGGAGCAGACCGTGCACATAACACAGCCAATCAGCAGTAAGGAGTGTATACACTCACGATGATGCAGCGTGTGGGGGGAGGAGACAGCTCAGTAAAGACAGAGACTAGAGAGATTAATATACTCTGTGTCATATTCGCTTGTTTGTTTATTTGTTCAGAGCTGTCAAGATAGAGGTGTGATACTTTTGGGTGTTTGTTTTGGTGATTTTCAAATATCAACATTTCTCATAAATCACTGAATGCACCTATAAGTACACAGTATAAATGGGCGTACTGATGAAGTATTGACAATCCAATGTGTATTATTTATTTCTGGTGTCATTTGTGTTTGTTTATTTGTAGTGTTTCATAAAAAAAATGTAGGGTGAACAAATGCTAACACTTTATGAATGTGTTTTACTTCCCAGATCATGTATGCCAGAGCTGTGTGGTTGGAGCATGGTAAAGAAGTAGAGGGAACTGCGCCAGACAACTGGATTGATGCTGAAAACAAAATAATTAGATGGCCAAAAAAAGGGGAAAAGGCAGCTTTCCTCAATCGGTACTCCCCTCAGGATGACTGGATGACATTCACCTTGGTGAAGCGTAAAATGACCTCTGGTAAGTTTTTTTTTTTTTTTTTATGATCTAATTAGATTCTTTACAATTTGTCAAAATTAAAATTGTAAGGCAGCCAAATGAGAAAAATCAAGTCAAACTGAGGGGTGTTCCAATGGGGGAGCTGTATCGGTCAAGCACCCATAGTTGTGCTAGTAGTGAAGTCATTTTTATTGTAATGGTATTGTCTGTGATTTTAACCTTCCAGTTAGCATTCGTGAATGCGATGATTATGAAATGACGAGTCATGTTGAGGAGGAAGATGAGGAAGTAGTTCGGAGGAAAAAGACCAAACGCAACTTTGATGACTATGTTCTTGGTACGCTTCTATGATAATTGTTGAATCTGTCTTGAGAATCAAAGTCTATTCATTAAATTAATATGGGGGCCCTAAAGTTTCAGGTAATTAGTGCATGATATAAAATATATTCATTTGTACAATTACAGAATGTGACGATTTGGAGGAGGAAGAAGAGAACATGACAGGTAACAGTTTCCTAAGCTGTATTGCAAAGTTATAAGATTACAAAGTTAAAGCTCATTGTTTTACGACTGATGCTTCCATTTAAATTATATACTGCATCTGTCTAGATGCCCTTATCAAGGTGCCCTCCTTTCCCATTCCACCATCAAAGGTGACAAAGTCCATCCAGATGGAGTCTGCTGGATTTAACAAAAAGTTTACTGGTACAAAGTATTCATCACTTGAATCTACTAATTTCTTTCATATTTTTTCTTGCATAATTATAACATGATGGTTACGAAATCATTGTTAATAATGTACATTTGCTAATCTTCAGACTCTGGACACTCAAATTTAGCCAGGTCTCACCAGACAGATATTGGGTCCAGGGACAGGTCAACAGGCAGTTAGTAATCATCATATTAAACCAGTCACATCAAATACCAACTCATTAATCAACCACATTGTGTGTGAATACAGTTGAAGCATATTTTTAAATTAACTTTTTTTGTGCTTTGTTTTTCAGACCCTGGGCATTTAAATGTGAACCGAGCCAGCCAGTTGAAAGGTGCTGGGTCCAGTCATCAGTCCAGCAACAGTGATGTGTCCCAGCACAGTGACAAGTCCCAATACAGTGGTGGGTCCCAGCACAGCAAACGGTACCGACACAGGAAGCAGTCCAGGCACAGCGACCGGTCCAGAGACAGCAACCAGATGAGACAAGGCAAGCGGTCCAGCGCAGCGATTTGTCCAAGGACAGTATTCATTCAAACCCTTATACAGTTCACAAGAACGTAAATGTTCTAAAGTAGTGTTAACAAACCAGTCACCTCGAATACCAAGTCATTTTTATCAAACCACAAACTAGGGATGCACCGATCCGATACTCAGTATTGTATCGCTCCGATACTGGCATTTTCTGCCGGGTCAGGTAACAGTCACAGGGCTCCAGACTGTGACTAAAACGGTCATATTTGCAAACAAAAATATTAATTTGCGAGTGAAGTTCAGTGTCTCCCACACAGACTTTACCTGGATGGGCCGCCCAGGTATATTAAGGGCCGCCGAATTATATTTGGTAACACATTTTTGTTTTTTATTACTATTATTATATATTCCACTTTTTTTTAATCCGCCCGAGATAATGAAACCATCGGCGATAGATTAACTAGTGGAAAATCTCCCCTCGCCCTACGCGTTTCATACTGCTCGTTCTGTGTGCTCAAGAACTGTCGACACTCCCACAGACAACCTCCAGTGTTTCCCATACATTGATTTATTTGTGGCAGGCCGCAACAACCTCCACCGCCTGCTGCCATCAGCTCCCAAGTCTCACACACACGAGCGCAACTTTTGCACAATATTATCAACTTTCAGACCCTTTTGGTGGCTTTTTCCCCATAACAGGTACATACTGACAAACTTAGCAACTTTCTTGAAAAAAAACAATGGTTCAGTAAGAAAATGTCTCCAGTACTGCCCCGCGAGGTCTGACTCTCCCGGCGCAGTGTCGCCTCTCTCGGTGTCTGTTCTGAGCAGTAAGCAGCAGAGAAGCAGCGCATTCAGTTGGCTGTAATGCAGCAAAATCATTAAATCATTTACAAAACAGCTTTTCAAAGCACCTGTCGCTTACTGACTGTTTGGACTTTTAAATATGAACATAATTCGTCTGTTAGTACAGGTGCATCTAAATAAATTAGAATGTCATGAAAAAGTAAATTTTATTTCAGTAATTCAACTCAAATTCGGAAACTTGTGTATTAAATAAATTAATGCACTCAGACTGAAGTAGTTTAAGTCTTTGGTTCTTTTAATTGTGATGATTTTGGCTCACATTTAACAAAAACCCACCAATTCACTCTCAACAAATGTAATATTATTTATTGTTTCTTTTCCTAAATCCTCACTATCTCACCCTCTAGATTCGCTGGTTTATTTCATTGTTGTTCACTTTTAATCACCGTTTCGCATCTCTTACGTGTGGGGGGAAATGAAAGATTTCATGGCCATGAATTAAGAATTCTTTACTATGACTTAAATTGTTCCCGCATTTAAGTTAAATCGTGGGTTTTCTTGAGAACAAATTAATGAAACCTGGACAGCTGCCACAAATTAATATGTCGTAGGAACGAATTAACAAGTTGTAGGAAAGAATAGCTTATATCTGTCCTGCTCGCGTCAGTAGCCCTGTCAAAGCAAAGTGCCCGTTATGAAACAATTATCTAGGGAAATTATAATTGATCATGACTTATTACTTCAATACAAAATAACGTTGTACTGTACCTGGTTTAATACACTTTTAAAGTTTGGATCATATCAAAAGCGTAGTTTGTACATTAGTAAATTATTTTCTTGTAAGATCCAGCCCCTTCACCGTCACTCACAGCCATTTGCATGTTTTGCGCATGAGCCGCACGCACCCCAAAATGAAACTGCTTAATCGATCATCAATAGCTTTTATCAATTATATCTCTTATCAACAATTAATCGATCATCGATTAATCGTTGACATCCCTAATGTCAACACATAGAAGTATAGAAATTCTACATTGATGTTAAAAATAATACTTTGCTGGTATTGAATCAGTATCAGCCGAGACTCAGAATTGAATGTATCGGATTAGATCAGTTCTGAAAAAATGGTTATGATGGATCAACCACGTGTGAATTCAGTTAAATCTAGAAGCATTTTTCTGCATTTCCATGAACCTGCATTTTACTATAAATTAACACAGTGTTTTGTTTTTCAGACCCTGGGCATTTAAATGTGAACCGAGCCAGCCAGTTGAAAGGTGCTGGGTCCAGTCATCAGTCCAGCAACAGTGATGTGTCCCAGCACAGTGACAAGTCCCAATACAGTGGTGGGTCCCAGCACAGCAAACGGTACCGACACAGGAAGCAGTCCAGGCACAGCGACCGGTCCAGAGACAGCAACCAGATGAGACAAGGCAAGCGGTCCAGCGCAGCGATTTGTCCAAGGACAGTATTCATTCAAACCCTTATGCAAATCACAGAGTCTAGAACGTAAATGTTCTAAAGTAGCGGCCGTGTTATGAGATATTATGAACAACTGATTTTTTGTTTAACATTCTGAGCCTCATGGTTGAGCATAGGGTTGTGCCGATAGATGATAGTGTCGTGTCAGAGATATTGCCTGTTGCTGATACCTTTGACGATAGCAAAATTATTATTGTTATTACTATTATCCTTCAAAAATACACTAGGCGCCTATCTTAACTGAAGCAGCGCAGAGAGCCTGGGACATGCTCAGATACGTGCTGTGGCACGCCTGGTATAAACACAAGTATTAACTATAGTGGCTGCGATCAGCTTGTGGTCTTGTCAGAACTGTTACGTCCCGCATGCAGTGCAAAGTAAATAAGGGGTAAGAGGTATTCATCATACAGTATACATAGCTTCACTGATTATAACTTGTTTTTGCACCGATTGAGCTTGACTGACTGCGGAGTACAGCAGTGGCAAGAATTGCGCACTGGGGTTGCTTGAGTCATCCAAATTAAATGAATCATATGGGCGCAAAACTTGCTACAAGATCTATATCCACTATTACGAACAACAAAATAATATTTGACTAATTTTGTCTTTCAGATTATGAAATTGATCAAACACCGATTTCAAGATACTCTGGAAGGTCTTTCTCAGAGCAGAGTAGCAGGTCCTCTGCACATGAATCCAGTCGTACAGGGTCTCGTAGGGAAACAGACTTAAGATTTCCAATGGATATGGCAAGTAAGTACTTAAGTCGGAACTGGTATCAAAAGCACAATAATGAATTGAACAGGACCTATAGCATTAGCAGATTTAACTTATGTATCTGTTTAAGGATAACAATAGCATAATTGTCCTATTGGCTTTTGCCATCAGTATAAATTGACATTAATTTAACGTGATTCTTTTTATTTCAGAGTTTCAGAAAAAGTTTTGTCTAAATTAGTGGATATCCACGTGGAGGTCAGAAGGCTAGGAAGAAGCGAGCCTCCTTTCATCTGCCCATATAGAGCAGCTGGAGACGATGGAGGACTTTGAGAGAGAGAGGAGCCTTAAGGACAAGCAAGCCTTTGAGTCCCTGGTATGATTTGCAAGACACACACCAGAAGTGATATAATTTTATGCTCTGTTTTATTTATCAATATTCTTCTTTCATATATCAGTGAAGCGTGTTAGTCAAATGTTTTTTAACATGATAGGAAAATTACCCACTCTCTTTAAAGGTGTTGCAACTTGCAAGAATTGGAGGGAAAGATGTAAGGGAGTGTGTTCACAAAATTCTTGACAGGTATTTTCAACAGTATCCCTACATATAGAACTTGCCAAACACTTTACATTTCTTATCACAGTGTGCCAGTTGACCGAGGATGTGATATATCTATGCTTATACTATACTCTCCTGTTGTCCCAAATCTGTATCGATTTATTTCTTGTGCTGAACAAAAACGATTTTTTTTAAATAATGTGGGTAACCAAACAGTTGCTGGTCAGCATTGACTTTGACAGCAGGAAAAATAATGGCAACATTTTATTTTTTTATCTTCACCCACTTTGGCATAAATGTCTGCCATTGTTTTTTTTATTTTATATTTGTTTACCTAGTAAGTCTTTGTTTTTATAATAGGAAATTAGTTTGGCTGTACTGCTCAGACAACTTGCAAAATAGCAAAACCAACATAACAAAGAATCGTGATAAAATCGTAATTGTGGTTTTCCAGGAAAAAAACATATCGCTCACCCCACATGCAAGTTAATCCACTGAAAAAATTGTTTTTAGCAATCTTTAATCAAAATCTGAACATTTGCTTCTGCTCTGGAATATAATTTCTTCTATGGTGATGTCAGTCTGATTGGGCAGAATATCCTTAACCACAGTCCCTCCAACCGTTAGTTTGCTATGAGTGAGATGGATAGGAGGAGCACTACAGTAAATCCTCCCTACTATGTAATATTCAGTTTCAGTTGGAAATACGTCATTATACTGAAATTAAGTCAGCAGAAAATTCTAGTTTACACAGACTTTAATTATCTAAAGTGGAATCATGAGACTGAATAGAAACCTGATGTGGAAGTTAAAGAGGAGGGTGTTTGACAGATGCAGGGAAAGAATGTCATTAGAGCTATCAAATGGTCACCTCCCAGAGGCTTGTTTAATCAATATCAGAAAACTACAGTGTCCAAAATCACATCTCTTCAGTCCACTTTTAGCACACTCACCCATATACAGCTGTAGATTACCACACACATGTAATTTTTAAATGGTGCGTTTGTTTCTTTAGGCTCTTTACTAACCGGTTGATGGCAAAATTCAACATGAAGGGGAAGGGGAAGAAGCAGAAACTTCCTCTGGAGACAACAAAACTTATGAAGCTATTAATGGTACTAAGCATTTTCCCCATGTCATTTAAGTTTAACACCAACTCAGTCATATTCACTACCTCAGTTTTTTCTAAATGTAGAACATTCTCACTGTAGAAGGGAAAACAATTTAGTCAGTTAATATAATTTTATTTAATGAAACTTTGTTTTCTTGCTTGTTGAATGAGAATATTGGAATCAAAGGGTCAAGCAGAAAGCTAAATAATGCATTATGATGTTAATCCACCATGACCACTTGATATTAATGTTATTTGTGTTTACCTCATCTTCGTTGAGACTGAGTCTTACTAATTGAGCCGAGAGGAGCAGTGTTTCCTCTAAGCTGCACTGGAGAAATTATATACTCTGCACAGGACAGACACAAAAATGAGTTGTAAAGCCATTTGATTGAATTCTAGTAAGTGTGAAAAAACTGCAATGCTTGGACAAAACACTATATAGTTACTACCATTACAACAATCGAATACTTTAATGGTTGTGGATGAAATAGCTCAACACAAGAGCCAACATGATGTATGAAATAAAACGTCATCATGTTTTAATGAATAGTGGCTTGATTAAGTGATGGAAATAGTGGATGATGGGCACAGAACGTAACAAAACTCGGAGACATTTACAGTTAAACTTGTAAACTGACTTTTTCGATGATTGTTGAATAATTCTCATTTACTCTTTTGAAACTGTCAAATATTGTATATTATATAATATTAGACTAATAAATAATTCACCCAATAACTGCTTCATTTTTCATATATTTTATTATATTATAAAAATTTAAATGTTCTGTGTAAGATTTTAATGATTTTTAATAGTTTCTTGGTAAGTAGCACAGCACTTTAAAATTGTTTTCTCAGGTAAACTTAAATGTGCATAATTTAGTTACATCAAGGGTCAAATCAAATATAAATACCACATTATAGTTAAAAGTTTCATACTTTTTTGTGTTTGTGTACAGGTCTGTTATATAGAATGTCCAGAATCGGTAAGTTGCACTCAAGTCGAATCCGAGATGAGTGGCCAAAACAAGAAAAGGAATCTTGCCTTAAATCTGAATTTAAATGGCAATTTGAATGCTCAAAAAAGCTTAACTAAGAAAAACATTCTGTTATTGTTATTATAATAAAGGTATACGCAATTTGATCTTGACATTATTCATTTTTTAAATGATAACCTATTGAAGATGTTTTTGTTTTTATTTTTTTTAGAAGCAAATTGTACATTAGTGTTTAGCTCCAACCCTTACATTTCTTTTTATAAAATTACAAAAAATAAAATTAAAGCGAAAGAGATTAAAATTAAAGAAGTAAATGATGGCGGCACAGACCGAGGACTGTTATTCAAACCCTATTATACATTTACGGAGGATCTTCAGGAAAACAAACTATTCAGTTATACATGTACTTTGTACATTTACATTTATTAATTTCTCTGAGAAGTAACGAAACATTTGTCTGCAAAAAATGCATATATTAATAGTTTTGCCCACTGCAAACCTATTAAAAAGTTGGCTGTACATGCCTTTTGTTTTCTTTACATATTTGTAATTTTTGCTTTTGTTCAAATCTTGCAGCTGCAGTCATGAAATGGGACAAAGAAGCTACAGAGGCTACAATAAAGCATCATGCAGCAGAACATCTCAAACATGCACCGGGGAGGAAGGGAGGTGGAGGACATACAGGGGTGGAAATAAACTGAGTACTGTAAGACATTTGTATTTATTTCCATTATTGGGGACTTAATACCCCCTCTCCATTTCAGACTAATATCTTAGTCTTGAGGGATTTTTTTTGTGTTAATGTTGTTCACTTGAAAGTTAAATGTAACTTATAATTTTGTTTTATCAGCTTGTTAATATTTTGCTGAAGAACTCATTAAACATGGTTAAAAAGTAATCTCTTGTTGTTTCAAACTTTTTATTTCTACTTTTAATAGATCTGATCCAATTTTCAATTGCAAATAAGGCTACTAAAATGTTTTTACCTATATATCTTGGACAGGTACAACTAGGGATATAGGTATTATTTTATTATTTACAATTTTAAAGCCGTACTTCTGCACACTACCTTTACTATGACTAGAATGAACATCTAAAGCAGGCGTTGCAAAACTTTAATTCTGGCTCCTCAGTAGGCGTCCTGTGAGCGTTAAATATTTATGTCATTTGGGCGTTAATACTGAACTCTAAAAGGCGTCTGAAAAAAGGCGTTGCAAAAACTTTCATTCTGGCTCCTCGGTGGGCGTCTTGTGAGCGTTAAATATTTATGTCATTTGGGACGTTAATACTGAACTCTAAAAAGGCGTCTGAAAAGACGCGTTGCAAAACTTTCATTCTGGCTCCTCGGTGGGCGTCTTGTGAGCGTTAAATATTTATGTCATTTGGACGTTAATACTGAACTCTAAAAAGACGTCTGAAAAGACGTTGCAAAAACTTTCATTCTGGCTCCTCGGTGGGCGTCCTGTGAACGTTAAATATTTATGTCATTTGACGTTAATACTGAACTCTAAAAGACGCCTGAAAAAGACGCTGGCAAAACTTTCATTCTGGCTCCTCGGTGGACGCCTTGTGAACGTTAAATATTTATGTCATTTGGGACGTTAATACTGAACTCTAAAAGACGTCTAAAAAGACGTTGCAAAACTTTCATTCGGCTCCTCGGTGGACGCCTTTTGAACGCACGACAAAGACGTTAAATTGACGCCTTTTGTCTTTGTTTAGTGGGCACTGACAGTTTCCATTATAAGTCCCATTATAACCAGTACACATTTTGTGATGGTGTCTATTGGGTTTTTTTGCATTTCATGGAGCTGTACTTAAAGAACATGTAGGCTATTGAGACGCTCCTTGAAACACACTTAAACTTTAATATGCATATGTCTTAGCTGTGGTAATTTACAAAACTAAACAAAAGATTGGGGGTTATTTGACTAAATATACAGTATAGCCTACATGCATCGGTTAATAGACTGAGGAACACGTGTTTGGTTTAAACGTCTTCTATGCTAGGGGCATAAACAACATGTATTTATTTATTTGTTTATTAGTTTGTTTTCCGTGATATTATATTCAATCCGACCCCTGAATGTCATTAGTTCGCTGGTCAGAATAGGCCAGTCATCAGTGTTGGGGAGTAGTTACATGTCACGGAATTAAGTAATTAGTTTGTTACTAAGACAAATGTGTAATTAAATTACAGTTACTTATGAAAATGTTAAGGATTACAAAGAGGGTTACATCTGATTTTTTTCACATACTGATTTAATTGATGTATTTAATAAATTGCAGTGACTGCTCTAAAATATGAAACACCAATGTTTCAGAAGTTTATAACATGCTTTTCCGATAAGTCTTATATTTCCTATACAGGTTTATAAATATGCTTTATTTTTTAAGATTAACTGTTTTTGGAAAAAAAAGGATTGCTAGATTAGTGTTTCGTATCATAGCTATGCAAGTATTTGATTTCAGAAACAGTATCATAGTTATTAAACTATTTCTTGTTATGATTTTAAATCTGTATTTATCATCAGCATGATTTTAAAGTAAGTCTGATGATTTTGATTTTGATTTTGAGGCGGCTGTGTTTCAAAGGGGACATCGGATGCCCATTTTACACAAGTTGGTATGATTATGTAGGGTAATCTTGAAATGGTCTCGAGAACACAGCGACTCGTTTCGGTGCATATCTCGTTACATGCTAATGAGCTCTGCTGACCCCGCCCCTCTCTTCTGTGGAAGAGCAAAGGTTATTCGCAGATAATCATAAAACATATAAAGTGTGAGACTTACTCAACTGGATCATGAACAATGGGTTCTGATCCATCCTTTAGTTTACGTGTTTAACAAAACCTGTCTTGAATTGTCCCTCGTTCAGAAAACAGTCTGGAGTAAAATGATTTGCGCAGCCAGACATAAACTAATTTAGTGAAGGTGAAGTGACTTACAGCCAATTATGGTGACCAATACTCGTAATTAGTGCTCTGCATTTAACCCATGCAAGTGCACACATACAGCAGTGAACACAAACACACACACACACTCGCACGCACGCACACACACACACACACACACACACACACACACACACACACACACACAGTAAGAAATATCCGTGTATTAACAGTTGTATGACCGTACATTTTATCAGAAATTGTCCATAGGCCGTGATTCACATGTGTTTTTCCGTCTATTTACATTTTCGCTTTGCATTATGGGATCTTGATCTCTGCTTTCCACAAGTTTACAAACTGAGAAGCTTTCTATGGGTGATTTTTTTTGTAAAGTTACTTATGCCAACAGCCCCAATGATCGTGGCAGTTGGTGAGTGTCTGTGAATTTACAGTTTTATTGTCCGTATTTTTTATTTTTTATCTAACGTTAGGCGGGAACTTCGAACTTGAACCTCCCCCTCTGTCTCTCCTCAAGCTCCACGTTGAGTTGAAAAGGTAACGTTAATTATTCAAATGGCAATATAAAATTAATGTTTTCTTGCTTTAATATGCATAGATTTGTATACGATAACCGTTTAAGTTCGTAACTATTGTCTAATGACGTTAGTTTGGTCGAGTCGAGACGGCCTTGTTAATGGTGTCGTTTGAGGCGTGTAAAGGCTCTTTTTAAATATAATTTGTCGTTTGTGTTCTTGTTTGCATACTGAATTTTGTCATTTTGACTGAGGAACAACACTAATCCAACGTTCACGTTCATAATGACGCTAAACGGCTGTAAGCAGGTCTGTCATTTGTATTCAGGAGGGGACTTCGGATAGTCGCGTGGTGACGTAATGACGCATGCCATTAATCGATTTATGTACTATAACATGTAAAACGGGAACATGAAATTATTATTCTAAAAGCAGTTCATGTAAACACCTTAATCATAATATTGTTTTATTCAGAATAAGGTAAATAATTAGATTACTGATGTCCATGTAAACGTAGTCATTGTGAAATGTTGCAAATTTGTTTCTTTTATTAAGGAATACTGTCATTGTTTACATGTTTTGCAGATGAAGGAAGATACAAAGTATCGGTGGATGAAGTCATCGTAAATTAAAACATCAGCTGTCATCTGGTTGCTGTTAGCTATATGTTCAGCCTTTTCTATGTGCTGAACATCATGTACCCCAAGGGAGCAGCCCTGACTCTGGAATTTTTCCAAAGGTATAGACCCCTTCACGGTATACGTCACAGAAGTTCGCAGTGCGCATGTCGGGGTCAGAACGTTCATTCCATCCCATTGTGTTAACCAGAGAATTTCTCGTCAAGACAAAACTTAGGGCTGTGACGGTGGCAGATTTTTACCACCGCGGTGGTAATGGACCAACTACTACAGGTGGCGCGGTGTTGTGATATATATATATATATATAATTCTGAAACGCAAAAATAAATAAATGAGGCTCAATCATCTATTAACAAACATACGTGTTTATTTTAGCACTTACGTCAGTGAACACTCAGCCTGCAAAACACTAAAATAAATATCAAATAAATAATACAGTTAAATAGGAAAGTAGCCTTAAATGAGAAAGTTAAATACACCCGGTGTGTGACGTCACGTGCACTACCGCCGGTGGCGCGGTTGTCATGGCCACCCTCACAGCCCCAGACAAAATGCCTACTTGTTGCGTCGTGGACTGTGAAAATCACCAGTTCTGGAGTCAAGTTTTCAGGATTCCTGCAGGATCTCATCCGTTTCAAAAAATAGACGACATCTGTGACTGCAAGCTTTTAAACGGGCAGACTGGGACAATACTACGATCAAAGAGGCTCGTGTTGGTAGCGCTCACTTCATA
This sequence comes from Gymnocypris eckloni scoliostomus, assembly GCA_027564155.1. Lineage (NCBI taxonomy): Eukaryota > Metazoa > Chordata > Actinopteri > Cypriniformes > Cyprinidae > Gymnocypris > Gymnocypris eckloni. The sequence continues at coordinate 25,791,833 of CM050424.1, read as the reverse complement.
TCAGGAAACGTTAAAGTCATCCTTTATCATCCCTTTCTGTTTGCTTAAACTCGAAAGCCTGGATTGCATGAGCAGTTTTCTGTACGTTAAGCTATGCAAGTTAATAGTGTTGTAAATGTCATGGACCTGTGTCATGCTACAGACGTAGCCAGCTGCTAGTAGTTAGCCGCAGGCTAGCGCCAACAACGGTACAGTTAAGCCATGATAAGTAAACAAATGATTTCTGTAAACTGTTGACTGATTTAATAGTTAGGTGAAGTTTGATATCTGGCATAAATTGTGACCTGTGGCATGCTACAGACTTAGCAGATCGCAGACTAGCTTTACATTAGCGTTTTCACTATGACAACAGTAGATCGTGTTGTAATCAATGTGTGCAATTATTTTTGTAGGAGAGGCATAACTTGACTCAGTAGTCCTGAATTTGTGCCCTCCTTGTTTGTGTACACAAAACAAAGCCAGACACCTAAGACAAAATGGAAAGGTACAAATAATAATAAAAAGTATCTTATCTATCTATAAGGCTTGTCTGTTTCTCCTTGACACAATATGCCGGTCTATTAGCGCCATTTTTCTGACCCCAAGCTGCGCGCGCGCACCCAACCTAGGCTTTCGATGTTTACAAACATTGAAGGGTCTATATTTTGACAATGTTCCTTGTCCAGTTTAATGTATACTTCATTTTGCAATGCAAAGTGGCATTATAAGCTTTTTTGTCTTTGACACAGGAGCCTGTTGGGTATAAATCCAGAACGTGGGTCTAAAGCAGAAAAAAGGGCACAAAACAATAGGATTCAACCAAAACTGCTTGATTCCTGTCAGACCTGAATGACTTTCAGAATCCTTGGAAGATTTAAAGGTCATTACACACCCTTTGATTTTCACACTTTCTCTCTCTCTCTGTTCATCTTTCTCCCCATCTCTGTCTTTCCACAATATAAATCTATCTTTTATAAATTATGTCAGAACAGTAATTGATTAATTTATGACAAGAGTGTGCATAAAACATGTATATCCTGGCTGCTATATGTCACTGTTCTGCCAGCAGAACTTGCTTACTTTAATATTTTGCAATAGAATGAGCCTATTTCCAAAAAAAGGTGAGTGTTCCTTTTAACTAAGTGACCTTTAGGAATCACTATTGAAACACAGCATCTGAAAGTCTCCCAGAAAACTTTATTACACACAACTTGGTTAGACTTGAGGCTCTGACTTTCTAGTATTTTTTTTGCTGAAACATTTTTTTTAAATTTTATTAAAAGAAAAATATAGTATTAATGTACAATTTCATAACAATAAATTTAAACTTGAATAACTTTTCTTAAACTTATTTTAAGTGATTTCAAATAATCTGTAATCTGTCAAATTTCTTCTTTCATTAATTACAGACATGTAATATATAGTTTTGTCTTACAGCTAAAGAAGTAGCATCTGGAGAGGACCGAACCAATACAACATGACTGCTGTAGATAGACATCCCATAGTGATTCATTACAGCACTGGTGCTCTGATCCAATAGTGATCCGATGGGTTTGAGAATGATCCTCTGGCTTCAGTGGGTGGATTCTGCATTGACAGTGTTCTGTTTTCTTATGATCAATATACCTTCAACATTACACATTAGACAGACAACACACCCATGAGCAGGACCCTGATCTTTATACGTCAACATGACAGGTGCCATTCTCTCTGAATGCTTTTTTTTAAAGGTACCTTTTTGTGTATTTTCTATTTAACCAAGGATTTAAACAAGGCTTTACTCCACATAACTCTCCGTTATCTGTTATGTCTTAGTTCTATGTCTAAAATGTACAATAATTTTGTACTTTAGAAACCTCATGTTGATCTGTACTCTATTCCTGAACTGTATTGTGTTTTCACTTGACCCATGAAATTGGTAATTTTCAAGTTTATGTTCATATCCCAACTGTTAAGGATGTTATGAAGTTTCATGTTATTTTTTTCTTTCATCTAAAACAATGATTTCATCTAAAACAATGAATTATGACATTTTTAGGCATATCCTATGGTCAATAAGTTAATAAAAAACATTGTTTTTCTCACAGAGTATGTTTGTTTGTTTTTTTAAAAGTCACTGTAGGTACATGTAATTATTTAAATAAATGTAATTGTTTGCTGTTGGTATAATATTGAACAATTTTGTTTTAGAAATGTTTTGTTTTTTTAATTACAGGACAAAGTGGGTAATGAGATGCCAGTATATGTTATTTTATGGATTTAGTTAATATTTGCAGTTTTTATACTGTACCCTATTAAATACTATAATATTAAATACCCTATTTAATAACAGATACCCTATTATATAATAGTACATTTCCTGTTTTTTATTGTAGGTATACCATTAAAACACAAAAAAGTGTGTGTTGTTTTACTATAGATGCACCATTAAAACACAGAAAAAGTCCTGTTTTTGATTGTGGGAAAACTGTCAATTAACAGAAAATGTTTGTTTTTTTAATTACGGTACAAAGTCCGGGTAATGAGCTGCCAGTACTTTTTCCATTTTTTTATATTTTTTTACAGTGCACACAGACACCCACGCACACACACACACTCACACTCACACACACACACACAGACACACACACACAGTGGTGCGGGAGCAGTTGAGCGGATTGCTCAAGGGTCTCAGTTGTGGTATTGAAGGTAGAAGAGAGCGCTGGTTATTCACTACAAAATCAAAATGGCCTGATAATTGAGACTGTTTAGGCTTTTGGGGGATTAAAAACAAGGAGTGCATTTTTTATCATTGTAGGGTGGTTGTGTCCACACACTGCTAAGACACATTTATATGCAAATGAAGATATTTGCATCCAATTACTCCTTTAAAATGTAAATATCATAATCTTAAAAAACACTGCCAGTCATCTCAATGGCAAAATTGTCCCAGTATACCTGAATTCATTCTATGCATGACTATGGACAAGTTCTACATTTAAATGTGACAATGTACGCTTACGCAATGACATTTATTAAGCTACTAAATGAAGTTTAGAAACATAGTTTATAAACTAGGTTCGGGAGGAGCACGTCAGATACTCAGCCTAATTAACACAGGTGGTACACAATCTAGATAATAAACCCTTGGACATAAATACAGCTGTCTTACCTCCATCTAGTTGACGGTTAAGCAGCATCCCTCCACCACCCCTTCTCCACCAATATCACTAGAATTCTAATCACACGGGGGGGTACTCTGGGTTCGGGCCCTTCCCGAGCTCAGAGCGCTCCCCTGGACAGCACGCCTACAACGTCCAAATATGCATTACGCTTATCGTGCTAGTAGCTGTAAGTGTGAAATCGTGAATTGCATGTTTAATGGCGTCAACAACACGTTTAGCAGCACTGTTTGAGTGTCCTAATGCTAATAATTATACAATTAAGCTGCAGTGAAACGATGATCCTGAAGTTTGGTTTAATGTCATTCTCAAATCATTAATGCACAGAACCCCCCCCCCCCATATACAGTTAAGCATGTGATAAACTAAATCAGATTACTAAAATTATAGGCCTACTTGTAATTAGAGTAAATTACATTTTTAAATACCCATAATCATAAAGTTATTTTTTTATTGATTACATGGTTATATTTTTCACACAATAGAAATAAATTAGGCTATTCATAATTTATTGATTTTCCCTAATTCCTATGTTTCATCTTTTAAATGCTCCTTTCTAAAAGAGCCTCTTACACTCTTAGAAAACAAAGCATCTAAAAAATGAGATTTTAAAATAAATATTTGCATAATTATGCATCACATTTGCATGTTCAGGGTTGGTTAACGGTCACATGACATGCGTGAACATAATCATATTTTCTTCATTTTTAGTAAGTGTTTTATTTTGATTCTTATTTTTTAATTATTTGATTTCATTTTACATTTTTATGACCCATACACACAAGTTCCTTTACTTTGATGTAATATTAAGTTTATATTAAGATTAAGTTTTAATGTAGTTTGTTACAATGAATGGAATATATTTTCCCACTCTTTGTATTTTTAGATCAATATATTATCATATATAAATCAATGTGATAGATGGGTTAGGTCAAAGGTAATAAACTAATATATTACCTAAAATATTGGTTATGTTACTGATTATAATTTTCAGTAAAGTATTTAATTCACATGAAAACTCAGATAGATTCAGGTGTGTTTAATGATAATGTAGGAGATTGTAAACGATAATTGTTGAGTTTGTTAAGAAAACGTGTAAAACCTCTACTTAGTTCCTCCAGCCCTGAACTATGGCTTCAGATGACATGATATATGATTATGATATTTTAAGTAACTCTTGTTTATGCATGCAAACTTCCTCAAGCATTTTCAGTAATGAGTACTGTTTTATTTTCTCCCAAAACTGGCTCCTAGACATAAATGTGACCGTGGAACACAAAACCAGTTCATAGGGGTCAATTTTTGGAAATTGAGATTTATGCATCATCTGAAATGAGTTTTGCATTGATGTATGGTTTGTTATGATAGGACAATATTTGTAAATCTGGAATCTGAGGGTTCAAAAAAATCTAAATATTGAGAAAATCATCTTTAAAGTTGTTCAAATGAAGTTCTTAGCAATACATATTACTAATCAAAAATTAAGTTATGATATATTTACGTAAGGAAATATCTTCATGTAACATGACCGTAATATCCTAATGATTTTTGGCATAACATAAAAATATAATTTTGACTCATACAATGTATTGTTGTCTATTTCTACAAATATACCCGTGCTGCTTATGACTGCTGCAGGGACACATATGCCATTCTGGGAAAATATGTTGCAAATGTACTCATTTTTGTATCATATCATCGAATGCAATGCAATGAAACTGTAACAGGCGTATGCAGTTAAAGAGCTGTATATGACTTTATGTTATTTAATATTGCAGTAAACATAAGAAGATCAGATCTGACATCAGCACACGTGTACAGTCAGGACACGCCATCTCCTGCAATGATAACAGAGCTGAACTAATAGTAAGTCCAGCGACAGCTAAATGCATTTCTGGGAAACACTGATCATTCAAAGTCATGCTTATAATGATAACTAAAGGCCATTGATCATATCTAGTTCTCCGTTAGCTATATTTGAAACTCTATATTTGATTGTGACTGAGGCATGTTTATAACAAAGCAGAACTATATACTGGATTACACCACAATGAAAGATGATCCACACATCTGTATGTTTTGTTCCACCAATAGCTTCAATACACATTTTTATATCATGTTTATTATATATTAAAATGTTATCAGTTATAATAATGGTGTTTTGTGACTGATCCCAGGTAAAACACCATGTTAAACATGTAGTCTTTGCACTTTTTAAAGTGATATTGTAAGGTGTTTACATAATCATAGTGTTAGGTGACCCTGGAGCATATTTGTAGCAATATCCAACAATACATTGTATGGGTCAAAATTATACATTTTTATTTTATGCCAAAAATCATTAGGATATTAAGATCATGTTCCATGAAGATATTCCATAGGCGGAGTTTGGGGCGGGGCACTGCCCCCATCAAACAATCGATTTTGTCAGATCTATGAATACAAAAATATTTTCACATTGTCTCATTTTATTTGCATTTATCGTATTTTTAATGAGTATGTTAAGGCTTAATTATTTGTAATTCATGTAAAAAATAAAAATAAAATCAGAGCTCATGGTCTACCGGTGGAGGCAAAGAAACTCCGTCTATGGATATTCCTACCGTAAATATATCAAAACTTAATTATTGATTATTCTATGCATTGCTAAGAACTTCATTTGAACAACTTTAGATGATATTTTGTTGCAAATGCATGAAACACTGATATCTCCAACAGTGCTCCCTTCAGTCCAGATCATCAGCTCTTTACCGTCCTGAGCTTGTATTTACAGCTCGAGTGTTGTAATTAGTGTGAGCATCATCACACTATACCTCCTCAACCTTCGTTTAATATGCAAATATGCAAAGGATGGGATTGGTGGAGAGGCTTGTTTACATTTAGACATGTCGCTGAGTCATTGAGAGCTGTTTTAGATCAGCGTATTTGAACCTTTTGGATTGTATTATTATTATTGCATGAAGGCCATTTGAGATATTATTAAACTGTATACAAAAAGGCAAGCTGTCTATAAAAATCATATTGACAATTGGACATTCAAAATTGAATGATGAACAAAATTGTTCATCCTGAAAGATAGAGCATAAAAATCAATAAAATGCAATAGTTAACTCTAATAATATGATTAATCATTATCACTTATTTCTTAAGCCAGTTGTTGGCAAAAACGAATAATTTCATAATTAATGATCACTTAGAATGTTACTGACCGAAACACAAAAATCAAGATAACCAGTTTAACTTGCATTAATAACAATATTATAACAATAACAGAAGATCAGTAGAAGGACTAAGATGTATTCTCACAGTGTGCAGCACTGCTTACAGTCATATTTTAGGCCTATATTTGGCTACACATCATAACAACCGGATTTTGTAAGGCGATGAAATGGAGACACCAGTCTTATTTTACACTCTAGTGGCTGCCAGAAGTGTCTTATGAAAGATAAACCTGTTTCTTTTAATGGAGGAAAGAGTGATATAATGTGCTGCCGACTACACCCACGCGAAGCTGCACCGAGGGTCTGAGCTGTCTTGTCTCCATGCACTACTTGTCTGACACCCCTCTCTGATCTGGCCAAAGAGCCCTGCTGAGCTGCTCATCAAAGCTTCGTCTGAATGCATGCATGCACTCTGGTGCAACTTTGTTTATATGCGTTCTTGCATTTCATTGCACTGTGCGCGTGGGTGCAGGAGAAATATAATGCATGCGTTTGTTAGCAGCCCATCCCCCTGTTTGAGAGCCCAGACAGTCTGGGCAAGGGGGATTTCTGCCAGACAGCCACTGAGTGCATCGCGCCACATGGATCAGCTTCCAGTGCGCTCTGTGGAGATGCATGCTGTGTGCATTCATAATCAAGGAGCATGTGAACTCGTGGCATGCGCACATTAAATGACTGACACCGTGAGGCGTATTGTATGTTGACCCTTATAAACTTGCACAGATATAAACGCCACTTAAGCAGCGCGCAGCTGCTGTTATGTGAGGGTTAAAAAGCGTTGAGGCAGGTAAGACAAGGCAGAGACACGCCCACTTATGCAAATGAGTCAACGGCGCAGTGTTTAGGGTTCAGTTCCAGCTGAGTTTATTTCACTTATGAAAAAGTTCTGTACAGGAGTATATCAACAATCTGACTTGACACGATAAGCTGGCATGATTAGACCAAACAAGATTTCTACACAGCATATTGCACAGAATGGAGGAAAATAAAGTTCATATATATCAAAAATCCTTAACAAGCATGTTGAAATGAAGAAAAGGCTAAGGATGTATAATACATCAACACACAATCTTTTGCCTATGATACAGCTGTATAAAATGTTTTTATTTTTATTTTTTTTAACACAACACCTGAATCAGAAATACAAATCTATTCACCATGCCTTAAGATACTAAAACAGTTAGCTATAATTATCCGACAAGTAGAAAAGATTAAATATTCAAATACAAAGCGAACCTCAAGTGGACCATTTGAATATGTGTAACGATTTCCCATCCAGTGGTTTCTCGAGATATTATAAAACGCCAAGAAATCGCTAGTTTTAAAGCTACAATCGGTTTAATTCGGCACGCTCGGAGAACACGTAAAAACGCAGCACATGTTGGCTTGAACTGGGTTTTGGGGTGTGTGAGTGTGTGTGCGCGCACACGTGTGTGTGAGAGTGTGTGTCTTTAAGACGCCTGCAGATCGAGACTGTAAACATGAAACAGGAGGTCTATTCAGAGACACCGACCCACCTGGCTCTTCAAATTAGGAAATCCAAAACACAGATCGACCCCCATTTATATATTTTGTACAAAAATACACTGAGAAAATAATCAAAGGTTTCCTCTCTTTAAGTGTCAAAAGTCTACATTTAAATATAAAAACAAAGGTTAAAACTCTAGCCCTTCTTCGGAGAAGGAGACAGACAGATGCGGGGGTTCTTACAAGAACATAAAAACTGCTTGGCCAGTATATAAATACATCCATATCAAAAAAATCATCTGAAGAACACAGAAACAACCATGACAGAATGAAGAGTATTTCTCAACAGCTTCGGGAACGTGCGCGTTTTGGTCCTGAATGGTAGAAAATAGTATATAAAGTCCAGCACAGATTTGAGTGTGTGTTTGATCCTGAAGTTAAGAATGAAAACAGCTGGTGATATTATAAACATAGCGCCATCTTTGCATTTAAATAACCCTAACGCTAGTTTAACTGCTTGACAGAAATCTCAATACAAGAGAGGACAGATAACATGCGTGCTTTTTTTCCTTTTTCCTTATGTAAAAACGGATTGGCTTTTGTCAACCCACCTTGTTAATAATAAATCCGCCTGTATTTCAGTACCTCTTTAAACAATCAAGTCCACACGGTTCAAGTTCATAAACGTCTCTTTTGAAGTAAAAATGATTAACAGACGACCAGAGCTCGCCTTCATGTACGTGCAAATTATGTTATCAAATATGCAAATCACAGTTTTCCAGTTCAGACCGTGTTTCTCAAGCACTCCTGGTGAATGTCTTCCTCTCGCTCCGAGCGCGCGGGGGAATGGCTCCGGCCCTGCCGTGACAAAGCGTCTGACGCGCGGCTTCTCTTTCCCATCAGCCCCGCGTTTCACCAAAGCACCGCAGCTTCCGCTCTAGCTTCTGGAGCCTTCACACGGTGGCGTATTTTACAAACAAACACACTTTGTCTGTTATCCCTTGTGTTCGGTGTTCTTCCTCTCCCTAGTTCAGCACGTGAGCCGTGAACACCAAGTTAGAAATGGTGGACTCCAGCCAGTCCCCAGAAATCATCTCGCTCACCTCCGGCGTGCAGTAGTCAGGGAACTCGAAATGAGAAGCCCCGGACTCGAGGTGCATGTCGAAGTCTCTGTCCAGCACCGACGAGCCGATGCTTCCCATAGACATGCTGTCAAAGCCTGGGCTCGGGTTAACGTCCAGCATGTCGTCGTCCAGCTCCTCGTCGGAGGAAGAGGAGAACTGCGATGATGATGAAGAGGAGGAGGAGTGCGACGCGGACGGAGCGGGTGAGGACGCCCGTATGCTGGTGTACCGGTCCGAGGACGCGCTGCTGGGGGAATCGGCGCCCTCTTTGCCGCTGCTGGCTCCGTCGTCGTAGAGGCTCAGCGGGTCGCTTGACTCGACGGAGCTGCTCAGCGTCGGGCTGCCGGGTACAGGGCTTATGCCTGCCGCCTCCGAAAATATACACCCGCTTCGCCTTCTTGTCAGGAATCTGCTTGGAAGCCGACGCAGACTTGGATTTGTAGAGAGTGGTGATCCTTGGCGCTGGACAGGACTATTTTGTGCGGCTTGCTCGTGGATCTTCCGCTCTTCTTGGCCGATTTGGAGCCGGCAGCGCAGCTGCTCCGTTGATCTTCTCTCCTTCTCGCTCGGCTTGGAGCCGCTCGACTTCACCTTTTTCTCGGCCGGTACTTGTAGTCAGGGTAGTCTGCCATGTGCTTGAGCCGCAGGCGCTCCGCTTCTCGTATGAAGGGGATCTTGTCGCTGTCTTTGAGGAGCTTCCAGCGCTTGCCGAGTCTCTTGGAGATCTCCGCGTTGTGCATATCCGGCGACTGCTCCATAATCTTGCGCCTCTCGATTTGTGACCACACCATGAACGCGTTCATTGGTCTCTTGATGTGACCGCTGGGGGTTTTGCACCAGCCGGGGTCAAG
>CM050424.1:25772030-25777030 GCA_027564155.1 Gymnocypris eckloni scoliostomus | reverse complement strand
CAGCTTTCAGAAGAAACGCAGGCCTTTAAATCATGTGTTGAGTATGAAACGGAGATCAGTGTTGGCCAGACGAGGCAGGTTGTTTGGTCAATTACAGAGGCATATGGTGTATTAACACCTTCACCTGACCACAGCTCCTCTGAAGTGACCTTAGAGCAGCGAGCGATTACCAGACTCAACACGCCCGATGAGCATAGGGCTTGACCTTACGAAAGTGTGTGGGTTTAGGAAAATCTAGATGCTGTGAGGTTTAGGCTGATGGTGTGGGTTTTGAGCGTTGTGTCACAGCAGGTTTAGAGAGATTGATGCCGTCTGTGGTTTATTGCACAATGGAAAATCACACAAGGTTCCTCTCCGGACTAGAACTGGGCACGGCAGGGTTGTGTGAGAGAGAGAATAATCGATGGCCAATCAGTTGTCCATAGCATTGATGACACTATTTTAGAAGACTTGACCTTCATCCTTTTTCATGTCTGGTGAAAAGAGTAACAGTGTGAAGTTATTTCTCTTCTTGTTAAATGAAGTATTACGGTTCGCTCTGATCAGTGCATGTGCAGCCTTTGCTGCTAAATGTAAGACATATTTAATCTCATGTACTGAAGCCCGGAGCCCTCGTGCACAAGCCTTTTAAGCATCAGGACCGGACGGACCGGACCGGACCGGACCGAGCGAGGGATTCCCGTCCTCTCGTTCTCTTTCCTCACCCGATGGCAGACTGTCTGTGGTCTCTGCTCGTGTTTCACTCCTCTCTCCCCTCAGATGCACTGCGACACACACACACACGCACACGCACACACACACACACACACACACACACACACAGACACACACACACACACACACACACACACACGCACGCTTCTGTTTTCAGGAGGGAGGGAGTGGGACGGCTTTCTTGTCTTGTCTCTCCCAAACTATTCCTTCTTCAAGTCTCTTCTCGCTCGGAAGGCTTTCTTCGGAGAACGTGTAGTTTTAGAGGCATATTTCAGAAAAAGCTTAGATCTATACACTGTCTTTCCATGAGGAATACAGCATTTCCCCAAAGAGTCTGTACGTTTGCTGGCGATCCCAGAGGAGCGAGAGAAAGCATTGTCTTTCATCTAGGTGGCACCGGAGCGTCGTGATGGACCCGGAGAGCGTTTCTGCTTCACATCTAAGGTTCTGACCACAGGCCTCTCTCTCTCCGGTTATCGGACACCTGCGATCATCCCGTAACTGGATAATAGATTCCCAGGGTCCTGCTTTCAGCGGGTGAATCCGGGAGAGAGCTGCTCCAGACGAGCTGACCTGAATCGATCCCAGCACTGTCTGGAAGCGGCGAGCGAAGCACAGCTGTGCAGCGAGTGTGTGTGTGTGTGTGTGTGTGTGTGTGTGTGTGTGTGTGTGTGGTGGTTTCTCCATCGCGTGGAGAAGCACACACTCTCTCTCTTTCTCTCTCTGAGAGGCTGGAGGGAAACTGGCACGCCTCGCCACATCTCCTGAGAACCAGTTTCTCCCTCGTCTCCTCCAGCAGTGATCAATCAGTCAGGCTCTGGCAGCAGTTTGATGGAGAATTAGTCGCTGCTCTGAGCCGCTCTTATCAGCCGGTGCTGGGGAACACATCTAGGGACGGTCTGGGCACCGCGGTGAATCCTACTGCTCTCTTCCCTCTCCGCCTCCTGTTTTCACTGTGAGTGTGCTATGCTTATGCCTCTCTCTCTCTCTCTCTCACACACACACACACACACACACACACACACACACGCTCATCTCAGTCTCTGTCTGTTGGCTGATCTGATCTGTGAAGAGTGTTTTGCAGATGATCCTGTTCCTACAGGAGCTCAGAAAACAAGCACTCGATGAGGGATGTAATGTTAACAGCACCCAGAGACAACGAGTTGCACGTTGCATTAAATATTATGTGTTAAAATAACTCGTTTCACCATGCAAATGATTTACAGCTGAATGAAGTAATCTGGGACAGGAGTTGCAGAAACATTTTTGCTGTACAAATAACATAATGAAAAATGTATTGTGTTTTAATTACTGCTATGTTTATGAATCACTTCATCTAAAATTACAAGCCAATTTTTATGAATGCTCTTATGAATTTCTGACTTTTATTGCCCTCTGAGAAAAATATATTAAATATTCAGATCGACCTCACGTTCAGACAAGAAGAAATATATGATGCAAATGTGTTACACGTTAAAATATGGTTCAATTTTCTGGGTCATATGTCCGATCTGCTTTAAATATTGCTGTAATGTGTGATTTCATGATGTTGTTTTTTAAGTGCATCTTGTCCGTGTACATTTTTTTTATTATTAAAGAAATTCACATGCATGAATTAATTATGAATAAAGACAATTAAAATCTAATATCGCATGACATTTCTTCATGCATTCCGCTCAGTCTTGTGTCTCGACTTTAGCAGTACCACAGGCTGATCTAATATACAAAACATGGTCATCTCTCTTCTTTATTGAACATGTATAAAAGATAGCAATCTAAGCATCATAATTCACAGCCGCTCTGTCGTGTGAGCGTAATACCGCTGGTCTTTCTGTGGCATGTATCGTATCGCTAATCCATCACATCAGCCCACGCTGTGTTCAGACATCACTGAAGGCTGGAGATGTCACGCAGGATTGTTGGGAACTCATTTAGCATCATTATAGTTTTATGGCATGTTTTCCTAATTATTATGACTATGTTCAAGCTGAGATGTATACATGCTTTCTCACTATGAATAAGACATTATCAGTTCTCATAAAAGTGTAAGGCTATGATGCATTGATCTGCATTTGATCCTGAGTAGCTCAATACACCAACAACACAGTTTATATCGTGTATTTCACTACAAATGATATGTTCAGGAACAGCTTTTGGTGATTTGCAGTTCTGTTTAGTGACTAATGGTGCAGAAATTATTTCATAAATGTCAAACATAGCTTTATGCATGCAACCAAATCATCTGGGACATATATATGACCCTGGAGCACAAAACCTAGGTCATAAGAGTCACATTTTTAAATTGAGATTTATACATCTTTTGAGAGCTGAATAAATTATCTTTCCATTGATGTATGGTTTGTTATGATCGGACAATATTTGAAAATCTGGAATCTGAGGGTGAAAAAAATTGAAATATTGAGAAAATCATCTTTAAAGTTGTTCAAATGAAGTCTTAGCAATGCATATTACTAATCAATTATTAAGTTGTGATATATTTACAGTCCAAAATATCTTCATGGAACATGATCTTAATATCCTAATGATTTTTTTCATAAAAAGGAAAAGGAGGAAACTCCTCCACTGGTGGAAATGGTTTGCGTGACATTTAACGAACACAAGCGTAATTCGGATGTTGAATGTCATGTTTTTGGTTTGAGACACAGGGTGCTTATGGATCAATATCTGACTGGTGAATAAACAAGCCTTTGATTTCATAACACTGCTTTTTTCTGTTTGAACACATTGGGAAACTGCCGTTACGCTCTTGCGAAAGATGTCAGGAAAGACGTGACAGACAGCAGCATGATGATGAATCAGATGTTCTCGCTCAGATGATGAGACGGCAGTGAATCTCTGCGCTCGGCTCGATGCTCGTTTATCATTCAGCAGCGTCTGAATCACAGCTTCATCTCAGCTCGGTCGGATAATCAGCAGCAGACGCTGTTAAATCACTGGGATGTCTACACACGTTACCAGAAACAACTGTGGAGTGAAGGAACTGAAAAAATAATAATACTTTGCATTTCTGCACTCGGCCTTCATTGGGGCTAAAAGACTGCAAGTGACAGAAACACATTTGTGTAAAGAGTTATATACATATTCAATTCAAAATTATTTGTATAGCGCTTTTTACGAGACAATCAGTGCAAAAAGTTTCTACAATAGATTTATATATTGCAGAAACTTCATATATTTAACGTATGGCATAATTTGGTTAATTCTGTATATTGTCTGAGGGGTTGTTCGGTCATCTCGGATCATTTAAGTGTTGGATCCAGACTGAAGCTTTAATTATTGGGATGTTGCACACTCCAGAAACAACAAATAGAGACATATTTAGCATAGCTGTTGTTCAACCCAAGCTAAAGCATAATAATGCGTTTGATCAGATATACCTGCAGTACTAGATTATGGGATGCATTATATGAATGCTTGGCTAAAGAGATGTGATTTAAATAGAGAGTGTGTCTGAACCCCGAACGTTATCAGGAAGGCTATTCCAGAGTTTGGGAGCCAAATATGAAAAAGTTCTACATCCTTTAGTGGACTTTGCTATCCGAGGTACTACCAAGAGTCCAGAGTTTTGGACCTTAGGGAGCGGGATGGATTGTAGCGTGATAGAAGATTAGTTAGGTACGCAGGAGCTAAATCATTTAGGGACTTATAGGCAAGTAATAATATTTTGTAACTGATACGAAACTGAATAGGTAGCCAGTGCAGAGACTGTAAAATTGGAGTAATATGATCGTATTTTCTTGACTCTAGCCGCAGCATCTTTTGTATTCAGCTTACGAGTTATGAGACACTTTAATTTGATTTCCCTCGTGTGCCACTCGTCTCCTGTTTAAAGCAGGTGAAGGAGCTGGTCCTGAGACGCCCTGCTGACCTTCTCTTCTGTCTCGGTCCTGAGCAGATCTCCTGCAGGTTCAGTTCAGACTCGTGCGGGAGATCCCTCGAGTCACTGACGTTTGTGGCTCTGTGACTTCTCAAGGTGACAGGACTTTCATCGCTCTGTCTCTCGGCCCTGGTGCCGTGTTGAGCTTAAAGCCCTTTCTGTCGTCAGGTCCATAGTGAACGTCGAGCAGGACTGAAGGAGGTGAGAAAAGGAACAGCCTGCGATCCATCGAGCTTCTCTCCGGTCCTCTCATTAAACTCACACTGAGAGTCCATGAAAGAGACTCACCGGAGTCAAAGAATAATGGCTTTTGCTCCTCACCTGGCAGTGATTAATATCTCCTTATAAATAGCTGTTCATTATGAAGTGAATCCAAGGAAAGATAATT
>CM050424.1:25699530-25769530 GCA_027564155.1 Gymnocypris eckloni scoliostomus | reverse complement strand
CAGCTGTTGTTGATCCCACAATCCTCTCGTATCCAGATAATCAGACAGACACTGTGCACATACCGTCACACAATCTAATTATTATCATCGTAATAACTTTAATAATCAGGTTTCTAATAATCTGGTGTTATTCATCCATGCCTAAATCACAGGCTTTGCCGGTAATCCAAAATGATTCCAAAAGAAGCATTGCTCTGGATGTATTAAATAAAAACCCTAGCTAGCTGAAAATTACCTTTCTGAGGGTTGCTAAGCGACCATAAACCCTTGTCATTTGCACAGCCAAACCAATATCTTAAAATAAGCCCACACGTGATTACATCTACCGGCCTCCAGAAGAGTAGGAACACTAGCCGAGTCTTTCAGGAGATATCAGATGAAACCGAGCGAGTGTCCTGAATCCTGATCCGGCAACTTTATTAATAACAGCTCCGTGTGGGGAGAATAACGGTCTAAAACAGTCTGCTCCACACTAAATCTTTCCTCGTCACGCGGTTTCTGAAAGCTGGCACTCACACAGCAGAAGCACACACACCAAACCTGCAAACCAGACACTAATTTGACTCAGTTTTCATCAAACACTTTTTGCAAAACACAACACACCGTTCTCCATGAAACACATACAAGTCTAAGAGCAAGTGTCTTGATCGAATCACTAACTCCTCACATGTGCTTCACTGATCAATAAACACACACACACTTAATGTGTCTCTTTTCTTCCGTACTGTATAATACTGTAATCATAATCACATATGCTTACAGTAAAACAAGTTTGGTTTCAATCTTGCACAGAGATGTACACAGGAGCGCATGAAACAAGAGCTTTAGGTTCATAACTGTGTATATGAAAAATCCCAAAAATTATATTATGGCAAAGGTGTTTGCTTTTGAGATGTGTTTGTGATGTTTTGAATGCAATGTTTAATTTGGCAAGAGATGTGATGCGTGTTGCATTTTGTGTGCAATTGTTGTATTTGTGTAAAGTTTTGAAAACAAGAGATATAATCTTAGGTCATGGTTTACTCACCCTTGTGTTGTTCTGATGCCGTGCGCCCTTCTTTCATTTTGGGACATTCGTAAGGCGATCAACATTTAAAGATGCAAATGTGTCACAGAATGGTCCCACGCGACACATGCCATATTCTGCCAGTTTGGTAAACTGGGTAAACTTTTTGGGTGAACTATCCCTTTAAGCTTTAGTAATGGATCTACCAGCTCACAGAAATGGGTCGCGTGAGCACGCTTTGAGCGGATGCAGGTCGTGTGTGTCTAACAGCATGAAAATAAACCCAAGCTCTTCATCTGGAAGTAGCCAAGCACCTTCTGGACATTAAACCACAGGTGAAGTGTGATTAGTAATGTTGCTGACCGAACGTACACAGATGTGGATGAGTTTAGACTAGAGGCCGTCTCATGAACGAAATACAGCTGACGTCTATAGAGACAGCAGCACTTCAGTATCACTCATCACAGCATCACACGTCTAAGTGTCTTCAACCACATCTTTACAAAGTTACTTTATTTGTTTCATATGTACACTTAATTCTACTATTAGCCTACACTGCAATGATTTTTTTAAATGAGCAAACCTAAAAGTTTATTGTGGATTTTTGAGTTCTCAACTTTTTGTGGTATACTGTGATGACGGGTGCTAAAGTGACGTCATCACTACCGCGATAGCGGGAGCATGGAGAATGAGGTCTCTGCAGAGCAACAAAAGGCGTGCCTCAATTTTGGGGCGTTTTGCAACTGGCTAGGCGTTTTTCAACCTCTGTGCCTGGTTTGCTAAAACTTGAGTGGGCGAGTGCCTGGTTTGCTAAAAATATGAGTGATAAAGCGAGAAAGCGGTGAAATAAGGAGAGAGATCACCTGTCCTGCATATGGATGTAAGTGGATTTTTTTAAATTCTCATTTTGTCTAAATTAATGTTTTAATTAGTTTGTGTAAATTTGCTTGCAACGTGATTAGACAGAAAAAGCTCAAAGAGGTCTGCCACTTACAATCTATCGCTAACCATTATTAGCAAACATTCGCTAAGTTTTTGGTGCATAAGTTTGTTACTTTAGTGTTGAAAGTGGTAACGTTAGTTTGCTTATTTTTTTCCTCTCGGCGCATTCTAATATAAAAATTACTAGTTAGCTTGTCAGACTAAAAAACACTACATAAAAAAGTTAATAAATAGTTGTAAACAAATGTTAATGGGCTATTCCACCGAATAGGTACCATTTATGTCCCCAGGACATTATGGCCCGGTTTCACAGACAGGGCTTAGCCTAAACCAGGATTAGTCCATAGTTCAATTAGGACATTTAAATCATTTTCATAAACATGCTTAGAAAAAAACATTACTGTTGTTCATCTTGATACAAAACAAAGGCACTGATATATTTTAAGATCAATCAGTGCAAGTTTATTTCAGTTGGAACAGCTCAGACTTACATTTTAGTCTAGGACTAGGCTTTAAAATTGTTTGTGAAACTGGGGGGTATAGGTACAAATATGTACAAAAAATAACTATAAATACATTTTATTAAGGAAAGTGTTGTGCACATTAATCTAACTGCAAATTTTATCTAATTCAAAATTATTAAAAACTATAATATTTTGGATAAATTACACATTTTCATTCAGTCCAGAACACACTCCCTTTGTTTGAGTGTGAGGTGTGCCGTAAGAAAACAAGAAAAGCTCCACAGAAAAGCTGAAAAAGCATTGCTTGTTAAGTTTATTATTTTTAATATCAATTTTAATGTAATATTTATTATTTGTCTGTTATTTATATTATATCTCATAACCCATCATGTACCCCTAAACATAACCCTAACAAAAACCTCTGCAGACCACTAGATTTAAATAGAAACATGATTTGACCTTTTTTAGCAGTGAGATCAGCTCACTAGTCAATGTTCAACACTCTTCATTATATCAGTGCAGGCATTAATACCTCACACGTGTAGTCAAACCTATAGACTAACATAATGGATGAATGTTAAAATGTAAAATTATTATGTACAGAGGAGGAAACTTGTTTTAAATTAAAATGTATGAACTTGTTGTTTATTCGGCACATCACAATTCAGCGGAGAGGACAAGAGCCTCAACCACAGCGCTACCATGCAGATACTAATTTATTCACATGCCCCTTCTGCACATCTCAAATATGTAAGCCCAGAAAGTATCATCAAATAGCGGCCCATATAGCTGGGCATAAAATAAGAGCAATTGAATATGGAGGTGAGTGTATATGCATATCTTATAAATGTGTATAAAACATTTTTTTACGTCTACTAACATGGCTATTTTCAATTTTGCTTTAGATTATGTTATATACAGCTGTGGCCAAAAGGCCAAGCATTTTCACTGCTGTCAGTGTCCACAGACCTACATACATAAAGCTGCTATATTTTTTTGTGTGGCCAGAATGTGGACATCTATCCAGTTGACAGTTTTTTTTTGTTTTTTTTTTGCTTTTTTCTCATTGCATACAATTTAAGAAACACTTTGCTTGCAACACACTTTAATTTTAGGGTCATATATTAACTCATTTTGTGCATTACTGCATTAAGAAGAAAGCCATGGGAAAAATAAAGGCGGGACAGTTCCTGTTAAACTCTGCCTTTATTATTCTCTTTTCTATTTCAAATTTACTTGGTAATCATATGTAGTATTGCAGGGTAGTTCTCAGCTCAGAGCCTGTGTCCTGGGACATGGACAGAATTCTATTCTGAGGGCCTTGGGGTATGTTTCATTTTACACCAAATGTGATTTAAAATTTGTATGAATTAGGGCTTTAGTGGTACTAGTTAAAATTATATCA
This sequence comes from Gymnocypris eckloni scoliostomus, assembly GCA_027564155.1. NCBI lineage: Eukaryota > Metazoa > Chordata > Actinopteri > Cypriniformes > Cyprinidae > Gymnocypris > Gymnocypris eckloni. The sequence continues at coordinate 25,765,713 of CM050424.1, read as the reverse complement.
TATGTAATTTACTAATATCTAGGATATACCTCGACAAGAGCACAGTCTTGCAGCTGTGGAGTCTTCATACTAATGGTAGGATCAATGGCTACTATTGGTTCTGTAGGTGCCATGTCAGAATTAAACCCATGTGCAGTTATTAATACATAATTCATGTTGCAGTATGCTCTCTATGTCATCTTGGGGGGAACGTTTGACTTTTCAGAGGTGGGTTTTTCAAGCTCATTAAAAACATTCTGTAAGTTTAAGAATTGTTTTGATAAACTTGTGCTTTTTCCAACTATAGTCAGACATACCAAGTATAAGAAGATGGTGGTCTGTCCTTTTGCTGGAGAAATTCCCACCAAGGTGTTTGACTCTTTCTTTCTTTCATTGCCCTTGTTATTAGTCCTTTTCTAAAAAATAATGACAAGGATGGCAAAATGCCTTTACAGTTAGTGTGACTTTTTTTTTTAGTTGTCATATCTTCATGCAATGAAACTTGATATGCATGTATTATTAATGTGTTTTATGTCATACATTTAACAAGATCGGTCATGGAAATCCAGCAAAGACAAGGCGGTCTGACAAGCCACACAAACTGGTATGATTTATTTTGTTTGAGGTGCTCTATTATTTATAGTAAATGTTGACTGTCATTTACTGATGTTCTTCATTTGTCCCTTCATAGTGGCAACCGTTGACCAACCCCTGAACATACAGGAGGCATGTATTTGCTATTACTCAATTTATAAAATGCAAGGGAATCATTATAACCACAAGAAGTTCAGATTGTAATGTTTTGTTACATGTCTATACATGTCATGTATACACTGAAAAAAACAATAAGTATAATTTACTCAATTTTTGTTTTGCAAGTTTTTGCACGAATATTTTTCAAGTAAATTTCACACAGATGGAAATTAAGTAAATCTACTTAACTAAGTTAAGTAAAATTAAAAACCGATTAAGTACATGTAACTTGACATGTTAAATTTTATTGAGTAATTTTTACTTATAAATCTGATGTAATTAATATAATTAAGTAAAATCAGTTGTTCTTTTAAATACATTTACTTGTTTTATGCAGTGCTGGTAATTAATTTAAATTACATTTTACTGTTATAATGTGACAAAATAATACGATGACAATGTTATGTAGTTAAGTCTTTTATTAGGAAGAAATAACAATGCAAGAATTATCAAGCACTTACAGGAACCTTTGATGCGTAAGATCACTTTAAGACAGTTTAAACAGCTTGAGCATTGATAAACATCCATGTTCAATGACATATAAAACACATATTAAAACTGCAACGTCAGCAGTTTTATGCAGATATGACAGCTTCTTAATCTTAGTATCAAAACATGACCACAGACTGCAGTTACAAATAAAGCCTGTTAACTAAGCCCCTGGCCCCACCCCCAAAAAAGAAAACTCCTTGCCCAAGTGTATTTTGAAAAGTTTTTAAACTAACCAAAAACCTGAAAAAGAAATTCTGAAATTTGTAAATGTTAAATTATTTTGTCAAAACAAAAGTTTTATCAAATGAGGGTAACCCACATTATCAACTCTGTTGTAATACAACATAAGAATTGTGCATGCAACTAATACAAATGTAAATGGAAGGGTAAACACAATGAACATTTTGGATGTAAGAGGGAACATATTTTCTCAAGGGTACAGTTCTCTAAATTGAATGTCAAAGCAAAATAAGTGAGTCAACAAGGCAGATAAATGCCTAAGAACATCCAGAGTATAGAAACATGTCACAAGCAGCTTGTTTTTCAAAGACCGAACTTTAGAGAGAGCTTAAGTCCATCCAGCTCCAGAAACAGTTTCTGGAAAACCTCAAAAGTGTATTTGAGCTTTGAGGGATACTGTAGATTTAAAGCATAAATAAGTCCCATCAGGAGAGCACAAGCTTTAGCAGTATTTTCACATTTACATAGAACCTTGCTTCCTTCAAGAACAATGGAAACCACTGGCTCTTCGTCTCTGTTTCCATGGACAAGAATCATCATGACATCTTCTGTGAAGTCTTCTTGACTGCCATCCTTATGCAATCAAGGAGGATGATGGGAAAAAGCAAATTTAAAGTGTTAATAACATCATAAGCTATATTGTTGTAGAAACAAAAAAATGGTCAGGACAGTTTTACAGACTGGATAGAAATGTTTAGCATAACATGTCTGGGACTTACACTGCCGTCTTTGAAAAGATTCTCTGCCCCCTCTCCAAGACATTCAATGAGACTGCTATCTCGTCTTTTCTCAATGGTATGTCCCTGTAAAGAGATGTATTTCTAATAATCAATAGTGAATAAAAGACATCTCATTTTAGAACAATTTTCTTACATTTTAAATAGTATTAAAACTTTTAACTTTTTAAAATATGTTTCAATGATTTCAATAAGTACAATAGACAGAACAAGGAATTTTTAAACACTCCAGAAACGGTGGCTATCTTTGAATTTTACTTTTTTTCTTTGGAGACTACAGTCTTTGAACGAGATCACACAAAACTTGTGTAAAAAGTGATAAAACAACTCCAAAACGAAACGTCATCACTATATTGAACTAAATCAGATCAAACTCATAAAAACATGACCGTACAAGTTCCCTCACCATGTCCTTGCATTAAACCACGTTAATTTAAATCTAAGTTAAATCGTGTCCATATTATAATAATCTTTCACTGCTTTGATTTTTTTAAAAAGGGAACGAGTTATGGTAATTTACAAAATGGACGCGATTGAGTAAAGAAGGACCCATTAATAAACAGAACGCACAATTTAGCAAATTAATTAAAGAATGGGGAATGATTTATATTGTGCACGATTTAAAATGATGGAATGAAAATCTGTTCACGTAGGCCTATTATTAATTCGTGGCCGCGATACATATTGTTCCGAAAAGCAATGCACAAATATACAAAAATAACAATAACAACTAAATTCTAGTTAACATTCTCGTTTTTTACCCGTATTTATGTGAAACTTTAAGTTTAAACGTGTTAAATATTTTGCAATGTACGTTAACGTTAGTTTATATGGCGCTCGTTTCACAAAGCTAACTCGAGAACACTCTAAACATTTCAAAGGCACAGAATTAAGTGATGACAACACCATCATCTAATAAAATTACATTTCTTGAATAAATGAAATCTAAAAATCCGTAATATAATGCAGTTTTAAATACTTACCTGCCGAGAAGAGGTGGTGGTGTAGATGTAGAAGCCATTGATCTTCTGATTTCTTTCAACGCATGCGCAGATTCCTTGCTTCAAGACATGTAAATTTTACATTATTTTTTATTTGCTTCAAGTACTTTATTAATTCGTGTAAATATGATAGAGAGTCACAAGTAAAATGTACTTGTCTGTCGGATGTCTAATAATTACAAGAAAAATGAGTATATCTTTAGGTTTTACTTAATATTCATGAGTTTTTAATTTTACAAAAATATTCTTAGCAAAAGATGCATGATTTATTCTGTTTTATTTACTGAGCCATAAAATCATTTTTTACAGTGTAGCTTCCTCCGCTGGTCCTTTGTGAAATCTTACTGGAGGTTGTGCTTCAAGATGGTGATGTTGCAATTGGCTCCCTTGCCCTCACCTGCAGGTGTTTCAACAGCATTGTGAGCATGGAAAGTTTCCGCCGAGAGGCTCACTTTCGGTGGTTGGACAGTAAGTTTTATTAGTGTCACTGTTTGGTTAATCACAGCTCTCTCTGTTTTTTCTCAGTTATGTATGGTTCAATATGTTTAAGACAATGATGAGGTCAGCTGACATCTTTTTTTTTTCAGGTGTCGTGAACTGGAAGGCATTCAGTGAAAATTTCAGAAACCTGTACAGGGTTCCATACAGTCTATCCAGATTGTGAGACTACATACAAAGACTGTGATGAAGGCTACAGAGGAAGAGGGCAAAGAGGTGTGATGCAGGGGTTCTTTGGCTCTGATGACTTCCAAGGATACTGCGGAAGCGACTGTTTCTATGAGGCTGGAGGAAGCATCTAATGTTTCATGCAATGTGTTCCTCATGTTTGAACTTGCCACATGTATTGCTTATTTTATTTTATTGGATTCTCTCTTTTTTACTATTACATTAAGTAGAGAATGCGGCATTTATTGATATAATTTTTCATCATATTGGTTACAGTATCTATACGGTCAATAAAGTGATGCTAATGTTTAAAGTTTTCAGAGTCATCATTCTAAAAAGTTAACACATTTTACCTTAATTTCAAGGTTAATACGTTTTATTTTATATATAATTTAATGTGAGCTACAAATATCACTTAAATATCAGTCATTACATATAAATATATTTTGAAAAATACAGGTGAGAAATACCAATACAATAATTTTCACCATTGCTTTACAGTAGGATTTGGTAACTTTATTGAAAATTGTTTTTCATTTTCCTTTTTAATCACCGTTACAACTTGATTTATGTTGTGTTGTTCACACACACACAAAACGAAAATAAAACAGTAATGTAATTATAAATAGTTGAGTAATAAAGTCATTTTTAATACTTTTAGCTTTTATTAAGGTTTACATTTAGAGAAAAATTGCATGCAGGTAGGAGATAATATTATAAAATATAATACATAAGAACGGGAAATTTGAATTGTGAAAGAATTCCATATTAAAGACCTCTCAGTAGTTTAATCCTTAAACCCCACACATAAACCTAACAACTACCTTAATAACTATTAAAAAGCAGCAAATTGGGAGTTTACTGAGGCAAAAGTCAGAGTTAATAGTGAACAGCGAGAATTGGTCTCCAAACTAAAGTGACCAAAAATATCAGTACAAAAATAAAAGTTTCCAAAAAGCTTGTTGTGATTAAAAACCAGGCTGTTGAGGGAGCAAAGAGCAGCACAAAGATTACCAATGTCATCTTTCATATTGACAAATGGTTAGGTTTAGTGCTCTAAATAATGCAATGTAAAATTATTTTTTGTTGTTTAAATTTAAAATCATACTACAATATCTATATATATAAAAACGATAGTATTATACCTCAATATACAGTGGGGCAAAAAGTATTTAGTCAGCCACCAATTGTGCAAGTTCTCCCACTTAAAAAAAGAGAGGCCTGTAATTTTCATCATAGGTATACCTCAACTATGAGTAACAAAATAAGAAAAAAAAGATTTTTAAAGAATTTATTTGCAAATTATGGTGGAAAATAAGTATTTGGCCAATAACAAAATTTCATCTCAATACTTTGTTATATACCCTTTGTTGGCAATGACAGAGGTCAAACGTTTTCTGTAAGTCTTCACAAGGTTTTCACACACTGTTGCTTGTATTTTGGCCCATTCCTCCATGCAGATCTCAATTTAATGATTTATCATGCCCTTTGCATCTGTGTTGTGCCAAAGGCTTCTCAATAAAAGCAATGGGATTGAGTGCAGATTGAAAATGATACTTCAGTTGAACTCAATGCATTATAAAGTGACACCAAGGGCCCTGACCAAGCATCCATATGTAATGTATTAGAAGTGAGAACTTGTTGCTAAAACATATAATGTATGTTTATGTAGCTCTGCTTTCATGGCATTTGGTTGGATGACATGTACAGTGAATATCAGAAGAAAATAATTCAGTTTTTTGCTTTTTACACAACATTGTATAAACCCATTCAAACACATCTGATAATACTCTATATGCTACATAAAAATAAAGTGCTGGAGCTGTAGTAGCTCCATATACAGTATGAGCAAATAAGGGTGAAAACCCAAAAGTACTACTTTAGAAAAGCAACCAGCTCTATTTTATGATGAAGCATGCCCTGTTTAAGTCATTTCAGGGTAATGGCTTTAGCATAATCAACAACGCTGGATTAATTTGAGGTTATTATCAGTGGCATAGATCAGACACACAGCACTCATTCGCCTCTTTAAAGCCACCTGAAACAGAGTCTGATATGCTTCTCAAGCGTGTGAATTCTGACGTGCATCAGTAGAGGCGATGTACTGTGACAGGTAAAGTCCCGTCTAAGTCCAGTCTGTGGCTGACCCCGAGGCCGAACCGCATTGTGAAGAATGTGAAGGTTTCACTGGAAGCTGTTAGTCAGGGACTGAGGCGAGAGAGGCTGTGATGAAGCACTAAAGCCGTCAACATGTGTAATGAAGGACAGAGTCTTTCAGAGCGATAAGATGGAGCAAAACACCTCCGCTCCATTTCAAACGCTCGGCAGATTTGAGCATGTGTGACGCTAAACGCCTCTGATCATGTTCTCCCGGGAAGGTGTTAAGGAAGCATGGGACATGAGCACACTTCCCTCTGTATGCAGTTTAAACAGTGACTTTGATCTGCTCATCTCAATATGGATTCAGGTATATGTTCAAGTAATGTCTGGAAAAAAGATCCACCATCTTCAGTTTTAAACAACTAGAACTTGTGAACAGGCACATTACAGACCTATTTAAAATCTTCAGTTTATGTCTAACATTATTGAAAAGGTAGTGTCTGCTCAATTGTGCTCTTTCTTGCAAATAAAATTATATCTATGAAGAATTTCAGTCAGGTTTTAGGCCCCGTCTGTCACGAATCTGGTTGCCCTTCCACCACATGGACTCTTGCACTACACTCACTGTTGCACTCCACCTCAGACTACATTTCCCATCATTCACTGCACTGACCACACACACACACACTCACACAGCTGATTGCACTAATCACACAGCTGTCTCCAATCACACGCTCACCTGAGAGCCATCACACACACCATACAAAAGACATTAATTTCCTCTTCCTCCCTGCCAAGTATTGTTTTGCATGTAGCATTCTCCTAATGTTAGAGACATACCAAGCCTTTACGTGTTTGTGTTCAGTCTCCTGTATTGTTCTGCGTTTTTCACTCTCCCAGTGTCAGCTGCTTTACGGAGCCCCTCCTAGGTTTCTGTGTCTCATTTTAGTTTAGTCTAGTCTTTTCCTGTTGCCTTATTGTCTGGTTCCTGATCTCCTGCCTCGTACCTGGATTACCCCTCTTGTCAAGCCCTCTGGACATTGTTCGCCAATCGCAGACCACGCCCGTTTATCTGAGTACTCATCTGCCTTGCCTTCTATATACCTCTTTGCCAGTTGTTCGACCCTGCCTGTGTGTTTGAACTTGCCTCTTAATAAAGCTTGCACCTGGATCCACACCTCTCGTCTCATCAGCACCATTACAGAATACTTGGCCCCAAGAGGATCCAGCATTCCAAGGAACCCTGGCCAGGTATGGATCCATTCGACCAGCTGCTCGACCTGAGACAAGGGAGTTCAGCTATTGAGGAGTATGTCAATCAATTCTGTGAGATATCTGACAAGGTACATTTTGATGAGTTTTTAAAATAAATGTTTTGTTTCGGACTAAGTGAGCCATGGAGCCAACATAAAGGCATGGTTACCTGAGGGAAAATTAAATGTTAATCTAAAAGATTTCATGGACTACGCTTTGATGGTTGCTGGCTCTTCATTTACTGTGGGTGTTGCGGAAGAAGAACCCGACACCGCGTCTGTGACTGAGATAGCGGACGCACCAGAACGCACTCACAAAATGGCGGCCACAGCAACCGGTCACATAATTTCCGCCACTCATGAATCAGGTCAAGTCAGACTTAATTGTCATGCATCCAGTCTAATCACAGCTGATCTGCCAGAGTCTCGTCACGTCTCTGCTGACCCTCCAGAGTCTCTTCACGTCTCTTTTTGAAAAAGTTGTGTCTGCTCAATTGTGCTCCTTCTTGCTAAAAAATAGGCCCCGCCATAGCACAGAAACTGGACTTGTTAAAATTACAAATGACTTGCTTCTTGCATCAGACCAAGGCTGCATCTCGTTGCTAGTTTTACTTGATCTTAGTGCTGCGTTCGACACTATAGATCATGACATACTCATAGATCGATTACAAAACTATACTGGTGTTCAAGGGCAGGCTCTAAGATGGTTTAGATCCTACCTGTCCAATCGCTACCACTTTGTTTATTTAAACGGGGATGCATCTCAATTATCACCAGTAAAGTATGGAGTACCACAAGGATCTGTCGTAGGTCCTCTGCTATTTTCATTATACATTGTAGCAATGTTCGTAAAGAAGGAAGGAAGCGGACAGGGTTGGCTTGGGAAGACTCGGGTGAAATTTATTCAGATAAACTTAAACAGCTGCGCACTCTGCGCTCTAAAAACATCAACTCTCGGTTGTCTCAGCGATCACTCTCAGTATTCGTTTCGACTGCTTCTCCTGACAGCTCGTGCGCCCGAGTCTTCACTCCGTCTCTCTCTCTGAACTGCCTCCACGGTGGCTTTTATCCAGTCTCCACGCCAATTACTGCAATCAGACACAGGTGTTCCTCATTTTGCACTTGACCCACTTACTTACCGCTGTCTCCTGAGTCTTTCTCCGCTGCAGACTTCGCTGAACCACGCCCCCCCGCCACATACCCCCACCGCCCGACTCAGGCCGGGAAGCCCTCCGACCTGCAGCCCCCATTCCTGGAGAGGAAGTCGGCTACAGTCATCTGCGTCCCGGCCTGTGGATCACCTTGAATTTGAAGGGCTGTAATGCCAGATACCAACGGGTGATCCGCGCGTTGGTATTCCTTCATGCGGTGGAGCCACTGCAAGGCGCGTGGTCCGAACAGAGGGTGAATTCCCGCCCAGGAGATAATAGCGGAGGGTGAGGACCGCCCACGGATCGCCAAACACTCCTTCTCAATGGTGCTGTACATCGCATCGTCTCTCTCTTGAGAGCTTCCGACTGATGTACAGCACCGGGCGCCCTCACCCCTATCTCCTGGGTCAGGACCGCTCCCAGCCCCGGTCCGGCAGCGTCCGTCTGCAGCAAGAAGGGAGAGAAAAGTCAGGAGAGTGCAATAGCGGTCCGCCACACAGAGCAGCCTTTACCTGGGTGAAAACCTGCTGGCACCGCTCCGTCCGCAGGACCGTATCTGGGACCTCCTTTTTAGTGAGGTCAGTCAGCGGGCTGGTGAGCTCCGAATAGTCAGGAACAAACCTCCTGTAATACCCGCCAGCCCCAGGAACTGCCTCACCTCCTTTTTGGTCTTGGGTCTCGGGCAGGCCGCAATAGCTGCCGTCTTATCAATTTGGGGACGCACCTGTCCGTGACCCAAGTGGAAACCCAGATAACGCACCTCCACCCGCCCAATGCACACTTCTTTGGGTTGGCCGTTAGTCCCGCTCCCCTCAGCGCTCTCAGCACCTCCCGCAGGTGCACCATGCCGCTGCCAGTCCTGACTGTAGATGATGATGTCATCCAGATAGGCAGCGGCGTGTGCGGTCGGAGGATTTTGTCCATGAGGCGCTGAAAGGTAGCGGGTGCCCCGAACAACCCAAAAGGAAGCGTGACAAATTGGTGCAATCAAGCGGCGTTGTGAAGGCTGACTTTTCTTTGGATAAAGGGTGATAAGGGGATCTGCCAATATCCTTTAGTTAAGTCCAGTGTCGAATAAAAAGCGGTACCCAGCCGATCAAGCAACTCGTCAACCAGCGGCATTGGATAGGCGTCGAACGACACCGCATTCACCTTGCGATAATCCACGCAGAATCGGACCGAGCCGTCCGTTTCGGTACCAAAGCGATCGGGCTCGCCCAGTCACCTGCGGGACTCTTCTATCACTCCCATCTCTAGCATTGCCTCTAATTCTGACTGGACCACCTTTTCTTGTGCTCCGATGGCGATACGGCCGGCTGCGCACTACCATGCCCGCTCGGTCTCAATATGGTGCTGGATAAGGTTGGTTCGACCGGGCCGGGCAGAACACGTCCGCAAACTCTCTTTGCAACCGGGCTACATCGGTGAGCTGCGAGGGTGAGAGGTGATCCCCGGGCCAGAGGGAGTGATGGAACCTTGAGGCTCGCCTCTGGCCCGAGATCTTCCTCGCTACCTACCACCGCCGCCAGCATCACCGGCTCGACCTCGTTCCATTTTTAAGGAGGTTGAGGTGATAAATCTGATGTGCCCGCTCCGATCCGTTCGAACCACCTCATAATTGAGATCCCCTACCGCCGTGTGACCTCAAACGGTCCTTGCCACTTGGCGGTAATTTGGAGCTAGAGGTGGGAGTAACACAAGCACTTTATCTCCCGGGCGTGAAATTGCGTAATCTGGCCCCGATTGTATAGCCGGCTTTGCTTGTCCTGGGCCTGTAACAAATTCTCCATGGAGAGCTGCCCCAAAGTGTGGAGTTTTGTTCTCAGGTCCAGCACATGCTGAATTTCATTTTACTCTCAAGGTCCCTCCTCCCAAGTCTCCCTCAGGACGTCCAAAACCCAGCGGGGCTGGCGGCCGTACAGGAGCTCAAGGGGAAAACCCCGTGGAGGCTTGGGACCTCGCGCAGCGAACAAAAGGGGTTCAGCCATTTGTCCCAATTTTTGCGTCTTCGTGAACGAACTTCCGAATCATTGTTTTCAATGCGATTAAACCGTTCCACCAGGCCGTCCGTTTGTGGGTGATAGACGCTGGTGCGAACCGATTTAATTCCCAACAACTCATAAAGTTCGCGAATGGTTCCGTGACATAACGCCGTGCCCTGATCGGTGAGAATCTCTTTCGGGATTCCCACCGGAGATCATACTGAACAGAGCCTCCGCTACACTCTTTGCGGAAATGTTGCGGAGGGCCACTGCCTCTGGGTATCGGGTTGCATAATCCACCAGAACTAATGCAAACCGATGCCCTCGTGCTGACCGTTCAATGGCCCGATGAGGTCCATACCAATTCTTCAAGGGGACCTGCATTAGCGGAAGGGCGCAAAAGGCGCTTTTGGGGAGGCCGGGGATTCACTAGCTGACATTCACGACAAGCCGCACACCACCGGCATACATTCTCGTGGATGCCCGGCCAAAAAGCGGGCCATTAAAGCGGTTTAGTGTTGTCGCCTGCCCCAGGTGCCCGGCCATAGGATTACAATGAGCCGCCTGGAAAAGCATTTCCAGGCGGCTTTTGGGTACCAACAACTGGGTTGTATCTTGTTTTGATTGCGTCCTGGGTCACTCGATACAACCTATCTTTTAAAATAGCAAAATAGGGATAGGAAGGGGCCGTGCGGACTGGAGAGGCCGGCCGTCAATGGAACGGACCTGTTCGACGCGTTTCTCAGGGTCTCGTCCTGAGACTGCTCCAGGGGAAATCATCACGCTCCGTGAGGATTGACCTCTCGATCGCTCCGATCCCCGGTGCCGCCTCAGCGAGCCCAGGCTCAGCCTCCCCGAGCGCACGGCCGCCTCCCCCCGGCTTCTCTTTTCCCCAGGAGGCATCCGCACACAAAACTCCCAATAAAATTTTAAACGAGGGCCAATTGGTTCCCAAAATCAGCGGATGCGGAGGTGGGGGTTAACTGCCACCTCCACCTCATGCTTTTGTCCCCAAATTGGATGGTTAACAGCACTACTGGGTATTCACCGCCACGTCCCCATGTACACACCTCACCCGAACCATGCAGCTCATATCCAATGCCTCAGGCTGAACTAGGCTTTGATGGATCGAGGTTTGGTTACAGAACCGAATCCACCAAAGCCCAATAAGTACCCCTAATACTCACAGGTATCTGGTACCCGCCAGCCTTGATCGGGGCAGCCTGTGGGGCGTCCGAACCCGGACCAGGGTCCCCACCTCCATCACCGGACACCGATCGATAAAATGGCCCGGGTCCCCGCAACGCCAACAGGCCGGCCCAGGCTTCCCCGCCACCCCAGTGGCGGGAAGTGGGACAAGGAATTGGCGTGGAGAGACTGAGGAAACGGGACCAGCAGCGGGCTCGGGCCGACCCCGCCTCCCGGCGTGGGCTCTGCGGCCGCCGACTCCGGGCCGGCCCTCCCTCCATCGGGCTGGGCTCGGGGAACCACGCCGGCACGGGACCTGGGGAGGAAAATAGGGGGAGACACAGAAGGGGAGGGGAGAGAGAGAGAGACGGACGGTAGGGTTTCGCCAACCCCATGGCACGCCACCATCTGGTCCTCTGCGAGTTGGATGGCCAGATCCAGCGGACGCCGGGCGGTGGCACTGGACCCACTGCGCGCGGTCCTCTTAGGGAGCCGCGCAATAAACTGCTCCAGCACCACCTGGTCGATGATATAATCGACGCCGCCTTCCCGCCAACAGCCATCTGCGGCAGGCGTCCCGGAGCTGGTGAGCCATCACGGCGAAGGGCCGGCCGTTCTCCCCAGCTCCAGCGACCGAGCGCTGGCGGTGCTGCTCGGGCTCCGGCCGACCCGCTGGAGGATGGCTCGTTTCAGGTCTTCGTGAGACCAGGAGGTTCTGGACTGGCAGCTGCTGCACCGCCAATCGCGCCTCCGGTTAGCAGGGGATGAGGCGCACTGGCCAGTCCGTTTGGGGCCACCCACATGCCGCCGCGGTCTTTTCGAAGAGGTCGAGGAACGCCTCCGGGTCATCCTGCGGCCCCATCTTCTGTACCGGCATGTGGGTGGGCGGGGCCGGGGTTGTTGAACTCTCCCCAGCCCGAACCTCCCGGTCCATCCAGCTCCGGAGCAGCTCGCGGTCCTCCCGCTGGTTCTGGACGAGGGCACAGAATCTTCTCTCCTGGTCTGCCCTCATGTCCACCAGCGCCTTGTGGTGTTCCTGGTGGAGTCCCGCGAGCGATTGGATAACCTCCATAACGGCGATCCCGTTGGTGAGGACATGATGGCAGCGGCATTCGGCTTCCTTCCCGGGTTTCGCAACCAGTGTAGCAATGTTCGTAGGAAGGAAGGAAGCGGACAGGGTTGGCTTGGGAAGACTCGGGTGAAATTTATTCAGATAAACTTAAACAGCTGCGCACTCTGCGTCTAAAACATCAACTCTCTCGGTTGTCTCGCGATCACTCTCAGCATTCGTTTGGCTGTCTCCCGTTCACAGACCGTGCGCCCAGTCTTCACTCCGACTCTCTCCTCGAGTTCTCACTCCACGGTGGCTTTATTGGGTCTCTCCAATTACTGCAATCAGACACAGGTGTTCCTCATTTTGCACTTGACCCACTTACTTACCGCTGTCTCCTGAGTCTTTCTCCCGCTGCAGACTTCGCTGAACCACGCCCCCTCGCCACATACATGTTGCCCCTTGGTAATATTATTAGAAAATACGGGATTAGTTTCCATTGTTATGCTGATGACACTCAACTATATATCTCAACAAGACCAGATGAAACTTCTAAACTAAGCGAATGGACCTTACCAGGTCAAGAAAATATGATCATATTACTCCAATTTTACAGTCTCTGCACTGGCTACCTATTAAGTTTCCACGCCCTTAATTATGCAGAACTTTAAGGTTTAATATAATTTAAACGGATGAGTTATAAAAAATTCACCCCCCTCACAGTTGTCACGAAGGGGAAAATTAGCTATATAGATCAAAACCACTTTTTGCACCAGGCTGTAAAGTTGGCATTGATTCCCTTTTGCAGCCAGTCTCCAGCGGCCAGTCGATGAACAGCAGTTTTAGTTACGTCCATGTTGGCTTCACGAGAGAGAGCGGGAGGTTGCCTCTTGGGTTGAATACATCATTTTTGCTTGTTTGGAACAGCAGCTATGCTAATTTCATCACTATTTGCTTCTCTGCTTCTGCCACGGGATTGGCATCTCGAGGAAACTAGGAATTGACCCTTCGCTAAGCCATGCCTGAAAATCGCCACAGACCAATCGTGACTTAGCAACCGTAACTAGGTGCGGCAGGTCTGGCAAGCTTTCGAGCGAGGGAAACATGCCGAAGCGTTGTGCGTATGGATTGTGCAAATCTGCATCTGCCAAATCCCATAACTATTAACCATAAACATAATTTTCAACTTGTCTGCTTTCTGCATACCAGTGTTCTGACGATTTGTGCTACCCGCTCAGATTGTGCTACCTCCCATTAAAAAAAATAGGTAGCACAAATCGATAGCGATAAATGCTACCTATCAGATTGTGCTACCAGCATCTTATTCATGTGGTTTGAGGATTAACTTACCCTTAAAACAATGCAAATATATTACTAGTAGCACAATCTGAAAGGTAGCACGTTTCGTCTGTACACCGGCAGTCGATTGGTCGCCGCATACGGTTTTCATTGGCTTTAGCGACAACTACCGATGATATTGGCACTGCCCTTATTTTGTTACCCCTTGGCTTCTGCCACTGCTGTGGCAGACTCGTGCAAGAAGACTTTGTTTGTGTTGTTGATGATGTATGGCTCAGCTCAGAATCTCTGGCTCTTGCCAGGTCCAAGGCGTAGATTAGACCCACGACGTGTGAGCAGTAACGTTAGCCTGGCGCACTAAAAATATGAGCGGGAGAATGTTATCATTGCAAAGTGGTCAGGCTAATGTCTTGTGTTTATTCCACAAGATTCATGGATAAGCTGTTTGATTTATAATTATTAGATTTTCATATTTCACTTACCCTGCTGTGCATGAACATAGCTGTTCCTCAATTTGTGTGTTTCCCATTTGAATGGTCAGCGTGTGAGGTGGCTGCTGCTGGGACCTAACGTTATAGGCTTTAGCTTCAATTTTGATGAAATTATTCTCTAATCGGTTGCATATTATGTCGTGGATATATCCCTCGAATGCATACTGCAGTCCCTTTTTGTTTTGCTCTCTCAGATATTTCACCTGTTTGCCAAAAATTACTAATTATTTCCTTGGGAATGTCTGACACCGGTGCATACATACTGTAATAGACGTGCCAGGCGCGAAAGCTTTACAGGCGTAGCAACAGTAACTAAGGAGGGCGGGGCTTAGCGAAGGGTCAATTACACAAGCTTCAGTCTGCATCCAACCCTTACAAAGACCTGAGATGACCTCAGATGATGCTATCCCTGAAACAACATACAATACCAGCTATATGTTTAATCGCAACATATATCCATTGCTGTTTGAGTACATGCCATTAAATAACTGCATGATTTTTACTGTATGATTTCTGCTGTATGGACATCAGCTTGAGATACTCACCACTGATATGCTACTACTAAAAACTTGACTTTTCTGTTAAGCTGCTTTGCAAGAATTTGTCTCGTGAAAAGTGCAATTCAACTAAACTTGAATTGAGTTGAACTTGAACTAAGCATCATCTCCCCACAGCGCGTGAGCCTGGAGCACTGTGGCACGTCACAGACGCACGCGAGCCGTGTGAAAGCCTGTTGTGCTCATGGTTCAGCGGTGGTGAGGGGAAGAGGGCGGTGGCACATGTGAAGACATGAGCACTGCTGGCTTCCTGTGGCCTGTATTTATAGACACGGCTGTGTTCAGTGCACAGCAGCTCAACCCGTAGAAACGAGAAGCTGAGGGAAAATATGATGATCGATGTGATTCAGAGCCTGAGAAAAAGCATTCTGATTAATACTGCTAGAGATGATTTAACCCTCACTGGGATTGACTTCACTGTCTGTATGGATAACAAT
This sequence comes from Gymnocypris eckloni scoliostomus, assembly GCA_027564155.1. Taxonomy (NCBI): domain Eukaryota; kingdom Metazoa; phylum Chordata; class Actinopteri; order Cypriniformes; family Cyprinidae; genus Gymnocypris; species Gymnocypris eckloni. The sequence goes on along the minus strand of CM050424.1, from coordinate 25,750,336 downwards.
TGAAACGATTAAATTAATTCCCTTTAAAATGGTCATCAAAAGCCAATTTACAAATGAGGCTCTATAACCTGTTATTGTTCACAAATAAAGCAGAAATGGGACTGTTATCCAGTATAGAAATGTTGTAAAAGTGGACCATCATATAGAGCGTAACTATAAAAAGCAGTAAATGTAAACAAACAGCTTGTAGGAGAATCAATGTGAAAATCTGCTTCGTTTTTTAAACCTTGTGTCTCTAAAACAGAGTGTTGTGCATTTTTCCATCGCGGATGTTGAAAGCATATCAGATCAGATGAGATTATCAGCATTTATGAAGTATCAGCATGTCATTTTAATGTTTCGTAGTTATAATGAGGTCTTGAAAAGGGCTTCGGGGTCTGGTGTTTCCCGTCTGATGGAGATAAGACTCTCTCAATTCACAAAAACTGCTGACTTCTTATCGTTCATCTAAACGCCTGAGAAAATCAGATAGAATCTGAACGTTGTGACCACACACACACACACACACACACACACACTTCCTGACAGTTGACAGAGTCGCTCACAGCAGCGCAGTCTGTTTTCAGCCGATAATGTGACACCTGTCTGTCTGCTCAGTAATGCATCGGTGTTCTGACGCAGCAGAAAGCAGTGTTACTGGAGGAACAGGACGAGAGCCATCCGTAATACTTACTTCACGCTGTAATTGATTTTCCTTTTCACTCTCAACACTCACCCCTGCAAATGAAGCTCTGTCCGTGTTAACACTGTAAATAAAGTATTCATTAATTAATTTGCAAGTGAAGAGAGCTTGGCTTAATTATCTCACAGAACTAAGTTAATGCGCTTCATTCCTGTTCTGCATGATGAGAGCACGAAATCTTCCCGTTTGAATGTTTCGTCTCAGTATAGACCGCCGTTCTGGAGATTCTCTATACTCATTAATATACTAGTGAACCGTTCAGAGGTCACTAGATTCTTAACACAAGCTGATGTTATTAAGTTCATTATGAATAAATGAATGAAAAAAGACTTCACAGCCATTAAATAATAAATGTAATCAGGCAGCATGCATTTGGTTTGTTAAATTAAATCCTGATTGAAGCACTAATGAGTCCGCTGCTTTAAACAGAGGTGAGTAGTGAATGTCTTTAGTGAATCTGCTCATGCTGTCCGTCTGAAAGCACTGCACACTTCAGCTGGAGCTACTTTGGTGTAGTATGATACATCTGAGTGTCTCATTCAGTCACTTCTGAAGAGGAATCTCTTCTAGTCAGCTGAACCAAACTGGACTGAAAATTATTATCAATACAGCTGACCAAAGTCTGAGGAACTGAAGTTATGACATGTCATAATTATGGCTTCTGTTCTCTGTGTGTGTGTGTGTGTGTGTGTGTGTGTGTGTCTGTCTGTCTGTCTGTCTGTCTGTCTGTCTGTCTGTCTGTCTGTGAGTGTGTGTGTGTGTAAAGGAGAGATAGAGAGACATTCATGACTAAGAGTTCAGACATTTGACAGTATATGATTGGTTTATAGGACTGACGTGCTCTCGTTTATGAGAGAATAACAGGATTTCTGAGCGATGAAAGCAGCTTGAACTCAATATTGCACAGTGTCTCATAATAAACATTTCTCATGCTAAACCAGCCTTACTTCATAGATCAGACTGCTGATTATCTCTGGCTTAACGGCTTGAATAAATATACAGAAACACAGCATATGATTATTAATAGTAAAAGGTTTACGGTCCAGTTTAACCCGTTTAATTTACTTACATTAATCAGCGCTTTAACACGTAATGGAGGATCGAAAAGTTTACTGCACGTTTAGAGTTATTAATAAGTTTTGTCCTTTGTAATAACACAAATGCAGCCAACCACAAAATAATATGAACCAAATTATTGACCTAAATATTCGTCATGCTCCTCAGAGATAATTCATTATCAAGCTGCTTCAGCAGTCGTATAAATAATTCTGGTCCTTTTCATTGTGAGACTCAGCAGCAAAGCCAGCATTTGGTCTTGGTAATTGTGGCCTTTAATTATAGTCACTGTATTTGATCATGCTAATGCACTAATAAACAATGACTGGTTTTAAGACGTCACTCAGAGTGAGAGAGCTTGTTTTAAAACACTGTTCCAAATTAATGGAGATTATTTACAAATATGCTGTTTTTTATTATTATTAATAATTAGGTCACCATCTCTGATGGAGTTTGTTTCAAACTACATGATACAAAAAAACAGGTTGACATCAGACGAGAGTTTCTTTCTCTCTTTTAAATACGAAGGTTGTCAGAGATAATCCCAGAGCCCGGCTTTAATCACATCTTAATTTTTAATTAAAGGCATGTTTCACTTAATTTCCCTGTGCATATTTATCAAAGCAGCAGGAGGCTGTGCTGCAGATCTGTGGAGCTGGAACTGTTCCTCCGTCAGAATCAGAGAAAGCTGTCGAAGAACTTCGTTAGGTGTCGTTACCTAAGCTTCTCCATGCTTCTAGTCCTTGTTTGTCAATGTAAGCTCTGGACTGAGTCAGGTTGACCGTCATGGATCGTCTCCCGCCTGATGATGCTGGGATCCGTCCATACATGCTTGATTCGGCTCTTACTGTGAGATAACTGCAAGAACACATGGGATCTGTATCTGCTAAGCTCTGGGGTAACATCTGAAGCTCATCCAGTTAGCGTTTAGAGAACTAATACTTTGGTGAATCGGTATACTTTTCCAGTTTTGATCATGTGGAGATTGTGTAAAATCAGCGTCCGTGTCATCAGCTCATCATCTACACCACCATCCTGACCATATGTCTGCAAATGACATGTTTAGGGATGACTAGAGTGATCAGATCCAGCGTGGACGCCGTTCACCTCTTCTAGCATTCGGTCGCTCGCATTTGAAGGGCGAACTGCTCTTTTACTCACAGTTTCTTTATAGAGACACGCCAAAATCATCCTAATGATGTCTGATGATCATATGAGGCACTGCCGCAGTTCACATATAAACACTTTCCCCTACAGCGTCTCCACTTTTGGCAGCACAACTCATTCCATGTCAAAATATAATGACTATTGGTCTAATTATTGATCAGGCATAATTCTATAACGTACTTTGGTTAACATTTCTCAATCGTAGTGTAAAAAACACCTTTACTCAGCTCTGTTTTCAGCACGCTGATCTAATGCATGTTGCTTTAAATGCTGATGAGCTCTGCTGACTCCGCCCCTCTCTTCCGTGGAGTGACGAGCAGACCATATGTCTAGATCTCTATTTGACCGCTCCAGATATGTTGACACATCAGACATCACGCATTTACCATAATAATAAATTAATATTCAAAGATATACAAACTTATAACTTGCGCTCAATGATTCGCAGACGTTTCAAAAATGGCGGACGGCTTATGTATCACGGCCCATGGAGATGTCCATGATGAGGCATCTAGGTATATATATATGTCTATGGAGCATACTAAACTTCAGCCTCGAAACTGGCTAACTAGCACATTATTAGGAAAGTTGATTTGCAAAGATTCATAAAAACCCTTATACTTCTTCTGTAAATAAAACTGATCAAGAATGATTCGGGTTAACATAGATGCATTTATGTAGATCGGGGATCAGTGCCGATTTGATTATCTTCAAAACGAAAGTAAATTTAATCCTCTGTGTCTTCAGCGGCTCAGATGACTGGAGTAAATGACTGCTATATTCATTATTATATCCAACAACTAAACACTATAATCGCTTAATCTGACACATATTGACTTCCCTGCACCGGAGGACAGCTCTCAGCTCACTCAGGGGGGCGGGGCTACGGTAAGACAGACCTGTCAATCAACTATCGTGGGAGGGGCCTGTACAGAACTACGTCATTCAGATCTCAGAACAGCCTGATTTGAGAAAGAGGTTTTTAATAATAAACACGATGGATTTGTATCATTATAGGATGGATGTGTACACACACTTAAATGTTCAAACAGCTTGAAAAGTGAATTTTTCATCTAATGACCCCTTTAAATAAACAGGGTAAAGATAACTAACAGAGCTGTCAGTGATGGAAATAAGAAGTTATTATGAAAACTGAACAAGAGAGAGTAATGAGTGATGTAAGCCCGGTGCCATGGGTGCCATGATGTCTACCCTCCCCAGAGAGGAACTGAAAGCCCGGTGCCAGTAATCAACAGAAACTACCTCTTACATATGTAACAGCCAGGACGCAGCACACTGGGGGGTCCACACCCGGTGCTGACGGTCCGCACGATGGAACTGGTGTAGCCACCATTTTCCCCCTCCCCTCATCACCTAAAATCCATGCAATGTAATATGTACAAAAAAGTAACCATACATGTTTGATATCTTTTGAAATGTCTCAGTGCGTCTGGTAAAATTGTCTCATTCTCCCAATCATAATGGAAAGCTAAAGGAAGTTCTGAAATATGAGAAGTATAGTGCAAAGCGTAAGGATGTGCCCTCTCCCCCTGATCTCCTATTCAAAACACCTCCTGTATGTAAATAAGCATTCCCTGCCACAGGATATCAGGAGCCATTTGGTTGCAAATTCTGAAGCCTAATTATAATAACAAGATACCACCATTTGGTGAGTTTATTGAAGTATCTGGGTATATAAGGAAAGGAGACACAAAGTTCTGGGAGTCTGTAGGCTGACTGCCCGCACAATCGCTGTGTGTAGTTTTCATTTGCCAGGTAGTATTGTAAACTAATGATTCTATTCTTGTAACAGTGGAGATTTGAATTACTGCTTCGATTACCTGGTTAATAAATTGTAACGTTTGATTCTATTCTGACTGCCTCTAAAGATTGCTTTCTCCCTATTAGAGTAGCGGATTCGTATATTTCCGCAAGCCTGCGTCAGTTTAGCGACGGCTAATACCCGGCGTCTTTTCAAGTGTACTTCGGATGCAGGGGCGGGTTAATTCCATTTAGGGACGGCGAACGCCGTCTGGTCAAACTGAATTCGGGTACGCCCATACCTCTGACTTTTGATTTAATGTTACTTTAAACAAGGATTTGACCAATCCAAAGTTATTACGAGTGTTGTACATTGACCTACTAACATATCTGATAATGGCCAAAAACCTTTACTGAAGTAAACAACAAACTAAAGTTCTGAGGGGGCTCCAAGGGGTTATCCATGTCTAGGATTGTGTACGTGTGCATTTACGGCAAATCTTAGATACATAACCATAATTACCTCTGATTGACGACCGGGCCTGACGAGATTGTGTCCGTGAGACCTGTGAAAAACAGGGCCTCTGAGCGATATAGTTTTCCCTACATCTGAGCGGGTAAAGTATTAAACGGAGCTGAAAAGAATAATCAATCATTCGTTTTCATATTTTAATGATGCACAGATATCATTAAAACCTTTTCATTTATGGAGTCAGATGAAATAACGAGATAAAATATATAAGAAGAAGTGTTCCATTTTAATGTTCTTGTTGTGTCGTGAAAAGGAAAGACTAACACGCAAAGCCCTTCACCCGCGGAACGACTGCCGTCATTGGATCGTTCCAGCCGGGCCCTTCTTACAGTGATAACGAGTAATATAATTAAGAGAATGAGCGAGAGATGGAGAAAAAAGATTTTGTTAAGCTCTTCTCCTGGCCTTCAGAGAAGCATGTGTTCATCTCAGATACAGCTATAAATCTGACGGAAGTGAACGTGAGAAAGGCAGAGGCATGCTGGGAAGACACTGACCACCGTGTTCAGTCTCATCGCTGATATTTGCTACTTATTGTCAACATAATGTTCAAAAGAGACCATCAAAATAAAGTGTTACCGTTCTTTCCATAGGCGTAATGGTTTATATACTGTGCAGTCTGTATTTTCGATCCCCTTACCCTAAACCTACCCCTCACACAGAACTTTTTTAATTTAAAAAACAAGCCATTTTTCAAGCCATTTGGTTTATGAGGACACAGTAATCTAGTAAACACAGAAAGCTATATTTATGTTGTTTATTGTAATTGAAAATCCCATTACTTTCAGTTATCTGTGAGCTAAATGTTCTGTAAACTGCAGGTTCAAATTATGTAAAACTAGTATGTTTGAATAGTGTTGCTCGTGATGTTCCAACCCATGTGACATCTGCTTGTATGTAGTATTGGGGTCACGGAGGGAAATGAGCGCTGTAACTGTAAAGCTGCTTTGAGACCATCTGTATTGTATATATCGCTATATAAATGAAGCTCACTTGACAACTTGTCTTGACATATAGTTCAACCCTATGGGTAAGATGTAATAAAACAACTCAAAGCGCATCTGGACTAGTCAAAGCCAACAATACAAACTGCAGCAGTAATTATTCAAGATAATGAGTCACATTCAGAATGCACTTAAAGACCTGAGAGAGCACAATGCTTGTGTTTGAGGCGTGAGCGTAAAGGCAAGGCACGTTATTTATATAGCACATTTCATACACAACGGTAATTCAAAATGCTTTACATAAAGGAAGTAAAATCATAAATAACGATAATAATCACAACAATAAAACAAGTAATTTAAACATGATAAACAAATGATTTTAAATTAATTTAAACCAGTTAAGAATATAAAACGATTATATATAGTGCAATCAGTTGGGATGTAGTGCTCATTCAACAGATGCACAGCTAAACAGATGGGTTTGAGTCTGGATTTAATGTTTTAGCACATCTGATCTCTTCTGGAAGCGGGTTCATAATAGCTAAAAGCGGTCTCCCCTTGTTTTGTGTGAACCCTTGGTGTTTCTAATGGACTGAGTGCTCTGTTAGGTTTATATTCAGTGAGCATATCTGCAATGTATTTAGGTCCTAGGCCATTGAGTGATTTATAAACAAGTAAATATACTTTAAATGTAACTAAGGCAGTGTAAAGACCCGAGGACTGGTGTGAGATAATCAGATGTTCTGGTTCTGGTCAGAATGAGTGTTCTGGATGAGCTGCAGCTGTCTAACGCTTTTCTTTGGAATGAGATCATTATAATAATCCACCCTGCTGGTGATAAAGCCATGAACATGTTTCTCCAAATCTTGACTGGAAACAGAACGTCTAATTCTTGCAGTGTTTTTGAGATGATAGTATGCCGATTTAGTTACATGACTACTGAAACTAAGGTCTGTCTCCAGAATCACCCCAAGATTGTTGACTTGATTTGTAGTTGTTTGACCCCTCGAGTCAATGCATGCATTCACCTCGAGAACTTCATCTTTGTTTCCAAATGCAGTTTTCTCCTTGTTTAACTGAAGAAAGTTCTGGCACATGCAACTGTTAATTTCATCAATGAGACTATAGTCATTTGGAGATAAGGCTAGGTAATCTGGGTATCATCAGCATAGCTGTGATAGGCAATTTGGTTCTTTCTCATTATTTGACTTAGTGGAGCATATACAGGTTAAACAAGAGTGGTGCAAGAATTGAGCCTTGAGGGACTCCGCATGTCATGGACGTCCACTGAGACTTATAATCTCCTATACTCACATAATAACCTCTCCCTTATGACCTGAACCATTTAAGTACCATCCCAGAAAGCCCGACCCAGTCTTTATAGAAGTATATTATGATTGACAGCGTCTAACGCAGCTCTAAGATCTAGTAGTACCAGCAGTATTTAGCCAGAATCAGAATTAATGCGAATATCATTCATTATCTTAATAAGTGCTGTCTCTGTGCTGTGATGCGCTTGGAAACCAGATTGAAAATTCTCCAGGTATCCATTTGAATTTAAGTATTTGTTCAGCTGATTAAAAACTACCTTTTCAATAATCTTGCCAATGCAAGGGAGATTTGATATTGGTCTATAGTTGTTCAATATGGTCAAGATTGTGTTTTTCAGATGGGGCTTAACTGCAGTTTTCAAGGAGTTTGGAAAAGTCCCAGAAAGAAGTGAGGCGTTCACCACTTCTAAGAGATCTGCTTCGAAACACTTAAGCACACTTTTGAATAACGATGTGGGAAGTGTGTCAAGATAAAGCCAGTGAGTGTGAGAACATGCACATATCACTGTGTACATGCTAACTAATGAAGCTTTTGTTTGATTAGGCCAAATGTTAAACATATGCTCAGAAAAGGAGAGAACTGTATATCACAGACAGTTTAGTGGCGTCCAAGGCTTTAGTCTCTTGACACACACACACAACACGGTGCTCGTTACATGTATTATGCTAATAGGCTCAAATGGATGAGGATAATAATACATTTGCATTATGTTGATGGCCAGATCTGCACTAAACCGCAACCAGACCCTGAATCTGCTTTGATCCAATCTGAAAAGGCTGTAATTTCTGGGGATTTAATCTTGACTACTTTCAGTTTGGTTTTTAATCATCAAATAAACATGCAAAGACTAAATATAGTTTATAGACACACAAATAGAAGCGCTGTGTAGTTTAGCTTGAAAACAAGACAAATGATTGCAGCCAAAGCCATTTCACAACAATTTCAGCAAGATGGAGCTTGATTGCTGAGACGTCACGGCTATAGAAGCTTGTTTACGTTACATCGGAGTTCTTACTGAAATCGGATTGATGTTATGTTTAGCCAAGCTGATAAATACACTGCAAACAGACTGACTATGAACAAGATTACATGACTCAAAAGCAAAATAAACGGTTATTTTGAGAAACTGTAAAATTGCAACACACTGTACATTCATCAGCCGGATCCGAGCGAGTAATTACTGCCGTTACTGAACTAATTATATTAATTAATACCCAGTATTTTTGACCAGCTATACTCGGAAAAGCATAGTTCCTGCTAATAGGAGTGTATTTGCTCAGCATATGGTGAACGGAGTTTCACTTTCACACAAATTTTACGCAAAATGGCTGTCCATCTGTTGGGTTTCAGCATCGCAGTATTAACGGGTTTATGAGTCCAGATGAACCTCAACATCACTGAAAACAGTAAGCGTACAGTTAGTGTGTCAGGGTAAATAACACACAGTGTGTGCTGCTGTACAATAACCGTTCATTCACACATATCTGCCTCTCCAGATACAAAAACTAACATTTTATCACATACATTTCACAGTCATTGTACACTCAGTGTGTCAATGCAGTCAACCGTTTCAAAAGGTGCTCTTTTATACCTTATTTTCTTTATGGTGTATATACATATTAGTATCTTAAGTGTAGATGAAGAGCACAGTAAGTGCACAGCTTATGAAATCAATGCTTTAATTATCTCTACTCAATATAAACAGGTGTTACACTGCATCGTCTACACATGACACACTAAATACATACGTCAAATGTGCAGCATGAGCAACCCTGAACTGTTGAATAATGTCCGTGACCCAGTTTACATGTATTATTCAGACGATATCATGCAGTATTTGACCTGTCATTCAGATTCTGCATGTGTCTGTTGTAAGCAATCACTCACGTGTTGAGGAGTCCTCACAATCTTATTCAGGATCCCAGTTCATTTGCAGAAATGTGTAACATTGGGAAAACACAGTAGAGCATTTCAGAATAAAAGCACAATGTTATTTTAACACGTGTCATGTGTTAAGTCATGAAAATGTTCAAACAGAACTTCACCATCAGTGAGGTGAGACACAAGCAATGCATATTTGTACTCTATATACAAAATAAAGGTTTTTGCAGCGATGCCATAGAAGGACCATTTTTGGTTCCCCAAAGAGCCTTTCAGTGAACAGCTCCTAAAATAACCCTTTTGAAAAACATGAAACTTTTCTGCATTTGAAAGGCTCCACGGATGTTCAAGGTTCTACATAGAGCCATTGAGGCAAGTATGTCAATTTTACCCCGCTAAAAATGTTATTATTTTTAATGAAACAACTGTCCTGAGCTCTCCAACATGAAAACATGAACTTCAACAAAGCATATCCGACACTCGTCATGTGTGGGTCTCTCGTGCTGAGCTTCATGATGAACACTGACTGGATTGTGTGGAGAAGCACACACACAAGCACTGATCTGGGCTTATGGGGGAGGGGGGTTGATGGGGCGTGAGGCTCCGGCACCCGTCGATCTGAAAGGTCCCGCACATAAACGGGATTAACGTCGGCGATCATTACACATTCTCTTTAAAGCACGCTCCACAACTGAAACGGCAGAGGGGTGTATTTAGGGAGACGATGAGGAGGGGAGCTCGCCAGAAACAGAGTTTGATGAAAGGATCGTTTCAAAGCAGACGGGGATGGGTTCGTCTGTATCTGTGGGGTTTTAACACCTCCAATAATATCAAATTCAGTCTTGTCCAGTTATAATAACTGTTTACCACATGCTGCGTGCAATTAGTCCACAAGCACGGTTTATTCTCATATTTCTTGCATTTGCACAGAGCACCGAATGCTGGAAATCAACTATGAGGATTTGAGAACATGTTAGACAGAAACTTTATGAAGTTAAATTATTATGATTTTGTCCAAATTCAATCCTTTGTCCAAAGAGACCAGGGGTCCGTTCGTCATATGTGAATTAGCTGGACTTTGTTGCTGACGATAATTGTCTAATTATCATAATTGTCTTACAGTCACACACGCATGTACAGTTTGTCTGAGCCGTGCATTAATCTGAACATTGAGCTTTAACACGGTGCTTTGAAGGAGACAAGGACTGACTTCTGATTATGACACCGTTCATTTAATCACTGTTATGTATAGCAAAAAATATTCAAAATTAAGTGCACTGCAAATTACAATATCTTGACATTGAAAAAAAATGCAAAACATGCACAAAACTAGAAATTATGAAACATAATCGTTACACGTTTTATGTCATATGATTTTAATGAAATGATGTCATTACGTTGCTGATCATGGTTTCCAGTATTAATATATCTGTCCTTCCCAAAGAACAGAAAACCCGAGTAATCTCAGACAACGTCATCCAGATGTTTTAATCAAATACACAAACTTGTTCGAAGAGATCCCAATTAAAAGATCTGGCTTCTGTTGAATCGTCTCGGGTATATTAAGTGAAGTAAGAAGAATGGACCCCATGCATGCAGTTTGTGTATCATATTTATTCTGTCGCCGTTGCGTTATTATAATTATCTGAAACTAAAAACACAAGCATATATAACACCATAGAAAATAAATACAATTAGTTATCGAGTTGTTTATTTAGTAAACCAAAATAACTTTTATATATATATATATATATATGACAAAATCACAGCATATTACAAACATTCACCTAAAATGAAAAGGGAAAATATAAAATAATATAAATTCAAAATAACAGTTTCCCAGTGACACTAAAATAACCCTGTTATAATATTCTCTGTGTAACGCATGCTGTGAAATGAAAGGTTAGCTGACGCACACAGATCTTCTTCAGAAGCATCTCGACATAGAGACAGAATATATGAGGAAACATGAACAGATGCTTCACTAATAACACATCCTTCATTTCTGGCCAATTACACCTTAATTAGACCTTCACGTTTCCTCAGAACATAGACTGCAGAGAAATTCAGAGTAATTGTTCTGTATGCGAAACCAATCATGACTATTATTTTAAAGGAGAGACTGTAAATAACAAGCGTTTTACGCCTTCATCCAGCGAACAAACGCTGAGCAGTACCTTTGATGGAATATCACACCAAGTCTTTGTCATTTATTAGTAATGGAAGAAAGAGCTGCATAAATAAGCCAGCGTTGCTCGGAGTAATACACGTTATTAGTTACCCAGGTGAACCCTGCGATAGAGACGTGTGCTGAATGCTTCCTAGCTTCATTCCAACCTGCGATGCCTTGCGTATTAGCACAAAGCCAAAACACACGCCTCAGGTAAATCTCTATCAGTGAGGAACAGGTGTTTGTAAATGAGAAAGCTGTCAGTCTGCAGCGTTGAACAGAGGCGGAGCGAAGCAGTCAAACTCCAGCAAGGCTTGTTCCTCCTACATGAGCCCTGAAGATCTGCCAAAGCATCTTTGTCAGGTTGGCTTTTTATTAATAATAAAACAAAACAAACAAAAACAACCCCTTAGGGGAAAAACAGACTGGACAAGGCAGGTCACAAGACATACGACGACACAACATATGGCAACGAACCCACATGGAACTGCAAACACAAGGAGATTATAAAGGGAGCAAATAAGGAGGGTAACGAGGGAGAGCAGCTGGGGAAAATTAATCAATAAACAGGTAACAAGATGGGTGGAGTCACGACAATTGACATGAGAGCACATGGCACACAGAAAACTTGGACAGAAGCCACGTGCTCACACAAAACAAAAACACAAGCACATGGCCAGCAAACAAATCACCAGCCATGTGCAAAACAAGACACGAACACACAGCTAATGATAAACCACGTGTTCACACAAGACATGACAACATGAAAGCACACAGCCAATGAAATACACAACCTGCGTGCCACACAGCACAAGATGTAACATGAATGCATGCAGCCGATAGAAACACGAACTGCCTGCAACACAACAAAACACACGTGGACAGAAAAGCGTGCGGCCGAGCGAACTTGAGACCGCACACTCACACAAAGAGACAGAACGTGGATCGCGAGTGTCCGAACCCCGACACGAAACCGAAACTCAAGACAAGAGTGCTGGGATCCGAACACCACGCTACAACATGAAATAAGGCACGCAGACGAGAGAGCGCATGGCTCGAGCACACTTGAAGCCGCGCGTTCACACAAAACCCGGACATGACGGGAGTATCAGGGCTCTGTCAAAAACCATGAAAAACACTAGACCCAAGTGACAGAACCCTGACAATCTTTGAGTCTTAAAGGAACAGTTTGCAAAACAAACTCATTTCACACCGAACTTTGGTTTGCATGATAGGACATAACAACTCAACTCTACAACATGTATAAATGCTGGTTCGTCTGGCCAGAGGAGAACTTGAGATCTAGATTGCTTTTTATTCAGCAAAAGGAACACATTCTATGATTTTTATCATCTTTAAAGTTGTTCGAATGAAGTTCTTAGCAATGCATATTAATAATCAATAATTCAGTTTGATATATTTACGGTAACATCTTCATGGAACATGATCTTAATATCCTAATGATTTTTGGCATTTTTTGGCATATTTCTGAATTCATATAACATAATAAACAGTATAAACTAACTGAGACTTGTTGTAGCACTTGCATGTTGATTTTGATATTGTCTCACTTTGAATAAATGTAATGTAAATAAACATAATAAAATTATAAACAAAGCCTAGGCTCTTTTTGTTCCCCTTTAAATGTAATGGTATTCAGAGCAGAACCACCACGAAAAATATAATTAATATACAATTATTATATAATACATTGTTATTACAAATCAAAAACACAATTGAGAGCCAGTAATAAAAAACATTGCAGTCTGAGATTAGATTAACTCAGTAATTTATAATTGGATTTTGACAGCAGTGTTTTTAGCAGTTGTGAGCACTATAAACTGTTGCTCTATTCTTAAAGAAACTGGTCAAAATGCTCTCTCAAATGTATTATTTTCTGCAGAAACACATCAGTGAATATTGGAGCGACATGAGTGTGAATGATGACTGGATTTCTAATGAGTCTTTAATGCCATGCTGTAGTCAAATAAAAATAGAAGTTAGCATCATCTGCTGCTCTTTGCTTTAAAATCAATAGATTCAGGAATCCCCAAAACACACATTCACTTCACGAAAGCCTAGATAATCCATTCAGCGAGATCAAACACTCATCCGTCATGCCTCTTTATAACTGTGCATTACAGTACAGTATGCAAATCAAGCTGAAACGATTAAAGCATTTTAAGCACATGCAAACGGCTGGCTGTGGAGGTGATGTGACTAACCGCAGAACAAAGACAAAAAAACGGTCCGGACAGTCTGCGCTAAATCTCCCGACTCAGAGATTCACAAACAACCAAGCTGAATCCGGCTTCGGAGCCACTGTTACTCCTTTTCCACCAAAGCAGTTCCAGTGCTGGTTCCGATCCAGAGCCTAGTTTCAAACCGGGTCTTTGTCTTTCGACACCCAAAGCACCAGCTCCGAACCAGGTAAAGCGGATCTGTTTGATATTTGAAATAGCAGCTAAACACGAACACGTTTGATTCGCCCGTGTTTGGATGCCGATGTAAATTCGCAAAGCCATGCACATCAATAGCAACGCAACGTCCACCATTGTTGATAGTTTGTTTAGGGATGGATCGCGCTGCACGGACCGGTTGGTGCTGCGGGAGCGATTGGAAAGCAGACGGCTCTTTATGCTTTTGGATCGATCACGCTGTGCTTTAGTGTGTTGTCTGCATGGCGCCGATGCACCTCAAACAAGCCTGTTGTGCCGCACTAGTGAACCCAAACACGAAGCGTATTGAGACGTAAGACCGGGCTCTGTGTTGGCTCTCTAGCCTGTGGAAAAGCAACCAGTTCTTAAAGAGCTCGCCAGTCGAACCAACTAAGAACGGGCACGAGCACTAGCTCTAAACTAACATCTGGGTCCTGCTGGTGGAAAGGGGGTATATGTGAAGCCATTACAGAAGCTCCTCCAACAGCACGGCCCATGATCGGAGCTCATTAAACACAATGATACTGTTCACTTCAGCCGCTGTCTAGTTCGGAACGGACTGCTGCGTTTCCCCTCTGGAGTCTGTCCTGATGAAGGTTACGGCAATCCCCAGCCTGACTTCCACAGGCCTCGGTCTCAAGAGATGATCTGCTTTACCTCCTGATGTGAGAAAAGAACCAGCCGAACAAGGTCAGAATGAACTGCTGGGCATGTATCTGACCGTGATATCACTGTGCTCTCGTGTGTGTGTGAGGAGTGTATAACGGGTAACTGGTTATTGTCTCAGCTGTTTATCTCATATCACACCGCAAACTCTCTCTTCGCCTTTTACAATAAAAATGGCAAGTCAGTCAGTATTGCAAAATGAATTGTACAAAACAAAGGGATGGACTATTACAGTTTGTTAATGTTATGAATTACACGATGGACAGAGGAACACGGATGGTGTATTTGTTGGATGTTATCTCAATGAAACTCTCAACTTTACGTGTGTGAAAACTGTACATTTATGGATTTCAGCTTTTAATGTTGTCATCTTTTCTAAAATATTTTACAAATTATTTTATTGTTATTTGTTTATCTATTAATATTAATTAAAATATTAGTATTATTATTTATTTATTTTTCTTTTCTTTTATTGTATTTATTTATTTTATATTTATTTATATTTATTTATTTGTTATTTTAGATTTATTTATTTTATATTTATTTATTTATTTTATTTTATTTAATTATATTGATTTATTATTAAATTTTCTTTAAATCTACCAGGGTTTGATGTAAGAATTTTAGATGAAGTTTTAGTGGTTTTGTCTTTATTTGTAAAACATTTCTGTAATTGGCTATATTGTTTTTGTCTTTATTAGTAGATCAGTAGTTAATTGTACTTTATTTAGTACTCCAAGCTGACACATGATGATAAATGCAGATTAAAATCGGAAAGAAAATATATATATATTTATTTATTTTTTTTACTAAAATGTAAGAATTTTAGTTAGATTTAGTAACTTGTATTTTTATTATTATATATTCTTTTCATGTTTATTATATTTATATATATATATATATTTATTAGTACTGTCAAATGATTAATCGTGATTAATCGCATTCAAAATAAAAGTTTGTGTTTGCATAATATATGTGTGTTCTGTATTTATTTATTATGTATATAAAAATATATATTTTTAAAATATGTCTATTTATTAGAGGTGGGCATAGATTAATTTTTTTAATCTAGATTAATCTAGATTAATTTTGGAATTAATCTAGATTAATCTAGATTAAAATGGCTCATTTGAATTCTGCCGAAGGCATTCAGAATATGTGTGCTACCCAAATAATGACTGAAAGTAAGTCTTTGAGAACGGGTTTCTCAAGCCAGGTGGCGCATTAGACCAGGGCTCATCTCCTGTTTCCAAAATGCATCACAAACTTTAATCTCTTCCGTCCCAATCCCACGAAAAACTGGAGGAAAATCCCGTTCCACTCCCGGAAGAATGACTCCCATTCCTCCCACTCCCGTGTTGTTGTTTTTGTTTTTGCCGATAACTGTCAATTACAGTAAAAATATAGTACAGATCACAGCGTGCCCACCTTATTAGTTGAATAAAAACCCAAATGTCGTTTTTGTTATTATATTGAACTGAAAGCCATCTTATTATGCACAGTGTTGCACAGATTAAATTTCATGTAAATCATCCATGCTAACACACACGTCTTCTATTTTTTTTGACATTTCACTCTCTATAGATCTATTTTCTATGTACTGTATTTTTAGATATATTCGAGTTTCAAGTTTCTCGCTCAAGTTCACATGAGACCTAAAGCGCATCCTGTTTGCTTAAAAGCACAACGTTTCGTTGTTATTCTGAGTGCACACAAATAAGCGAGAGTCTTTACAGATTCGAAAGATGTATTAGGCTACTTTTATCTGTATGACCAAAAATGACGGAGATTTTAAGAGCAAGTGAGTGCACCAGAGCCTGTCTTGCAGCAAACCACACAAACACTTCAATAGCGCACATTTCTCTAGGTTAACATCATATTGAGCGGCCATGTAAAGTTGCTACTACATACATCTTTCAGATGAAAAGCCATATTTGAGGTTGATGAATGATAGGTGGCGTTTGGATGTCCTGCCCGATTGTATTACCACACAGACCAGCCGTTAACAATCTGTCCATCACGGACTGCGAGTCTCTAGTTCGAAGACTCGTTCTCGCCCCCTACAGTGCAATTCGGCTAAGTATACATCCGCGCTAAAATATCAGGGTGAAAGTCATCATAGCTTGCGTAGTATAGACCCAGCTCCCAACCCAACTTTGAGAATAGATTAACGGCGATATTTTTTTTATCGCCGATAAGAGTCTCACGTTAACGCAGCACGTTAACGCCGATAACGGCCCACCACTACTATTTATATTAATTTAATTCATATTATAAATAAATATATCTCATATATAAAAATAACAATTTTCTGAAATATATACATGCATGTGTGTGTATTTACAGATACATTAAACCTATACACTGTACACATAAATATATTATGCAAACATAATAACATAAAAATTAGTCGTGATTAATCGTTTGACAGCACTTTTTTAATTATTTTAGTACTTCAACTTTTGAGTTGCCTTAGATAAAATAATAAATTAAGTGTTTCTTTTATTTCAAGTAATGAAATGCTTTATTTAAATATAGTAACCCTGGTGACCAATCCTCATCAGCTGAGTGGTAATTATCTTGAAGCTGAACGAAAGACCCTCTAGACATAGAGAAGCTTTGTTTGTTAGCCATCATTCATGGTCTTTAGTACGGTAAGTGTGTGGTTGAGTTTTCTGCATTAACCTGATCTAGTTCAAGGTCAACAGCTCCATCACGCCCAGGTCACAGTGAGGTCACAGAGGTCAAACCAGCATCAGCGTCAAACAGAGCTTCAGCCAAACCCGGCTGTGACCTGGACACACGCCGACCAGACAGACTCATACCTTCATCTGAACTACATTTCGTACAAGTCCTGCCGAGTGTGGTGTGTGTTTTAAGCAGGAATAATATTCTCTCCCTCTTCTGAATGTGATCGGTGGTGATGGGAGAACAGACTCAGAGGAGAAAGAGTAAATCTCAGAGCTGGAAACACAGGGGCTTTATGATGGACAGTCTCATTAAATCTCGACAAACAACAACGTAGAGCAGGAGATACACCATAGAAACATAATCTATCTTCCCAAATGAAGAGGCAGCGCAGCTCTTTGAGAAGACCAGACATTCGCTCTATATTTGAAGTCATATTGATCAGAACAAGTGGCTCGAGCAGTCAGGAGGATCAAGAGAGCAAAGGAGCGAGGAGGCGATCCTAAACTGAGCGGAAAATCAGTATTATTGAAAACGTCACCCGTATGAGACGGACACTTCAGTTTCACTGATACAGAGCAAACGCACGGGCCATATGTGGCCTTAAAGTCACGTTTATTTGGAGAATTCCCCGAGTAAATAAAGGTGACATTTCACCTCCGGGTCCAGAATGCTAAACTGACTGACTAAAGATGGGATAATTTGAGCCGATAATCCCATCCTACAGTCTCCCTTTGCCCTGATAAAATCAGCTTTCATTTGACAAGCATTCACCTGAAGCTGAGGACGTGTGCGGTGAGCAGTACTGTTTCTAGGCATAGGCGAGCTAGGCGGTGGCCTAGGGCGCCACCAGCTGAAGGGGTGCCAATGAGCGCACGTATTGGCACTACATTGTAGCAGGGTTGTGATAAAGAGTGGCACGTCACCCTGAAATATGACTGCCGCCCCACTGGATCCCCAAAATCATTGGCCTAGAGCGCTGTCAATCTGACGATAACTGTATTGGATCAGAGTGCTGTCAATCTGACGATGCCTGTATCCCATTGGATCAGAGCGCTGTCAATCTGACGATGCCTGTATGTCATTGGATCAGAGAGCTGTCAATCTGATGATGCCTGTATGTCATTGGATCAGAGAGCTGTCAATCTGATGATGCCTGTATGCCATTGGCCTAGAGCGCTGTCAATCTGACGATGCCTGTACGCCATTGGATCAGAGTGATGTCAATCTGACGATGCCTGTATGCCATTGGATCAGAGCGCTGTCAATCTGACGATGCCTGTATGCCATTGGATCAGAGAGCTGTCAATCTGATGATGCCTTTATGCCATTGGATCAGAGTGCTGTCAATCTGACGATGCCTGTATGCCATTGGATCAGAGCGCTGTCAATCTGACGATGCCTGTATTGGATCAGAGCGCTGTCAATCTGACGATGCCTGTATTGGATCAGAGCGCTGTCAATCTGACGATGCCTGTATTGGATCAGAGCGCTGTCAATCTGACGATGCCTGTATTGGATCAGAGCGCTGTCAATCTGACGATGCCTTTATGCCATTGGATCAGAGTGCTGTCAATCTGACGATGCCTGTATGCCATTGGATCAGAGTGCTGTCAATCTGACGATGCCTGTATGCCATTGGATCAGAGCGCTGTCAATCTGACGATGCCTGTATGCCATCGGATCAGAGCGCTGTCAATTTGACGATGCCTGTATGCCATTGGATCAGAGCGCTATCAGTCTGAGGATGCCTGTATGCCATTGGATCAGAGTGCTGTCAATCTGACGATGCCTGTATTGGATCAGAGCGCTGTCAGTCTGACGATGCCTGTATGCCATTGGATCAGAGCGCTGTCAGTCTGACGATGCCTTTATGCCATTGGATCAGAGTGCTGTCAATCTGACGATGCCTTTATGCCATTTGATCAGAGTGCTGTCAATCTGACGATGCCTGTATGCCATTGGATCAGAGCGCTGTCAATGCAGCCTGATTGTTGCATGCTTGCATTTGCAGCGCTCATCAATACCGTTAGATCAATGGGCTCTGTCAGAGGGCCGTTTCTAGCCAATGTGACGCTCTAGGCAAAATCCCTATTATTTTAAAACGGCCTTTGAACTTAGCTTTAATGCATGGCAAAAAAAAAAGCATTACCTTGCCAAAGTACTGAGTAGAGAGAAGAGCTCTGAGGCTTTTATTAATTCAATATTTAGCATAAACGGGTCGTGTAGCATATATGTTGAAATGTTCAATGTAGGTACTAAGCTAGGAGTCCACTCCAGAAGCTTTACTTCCCCATGTGCATGTAAATTACTTTTTAAACAAAAAAAACAGGCTATTTTCAGTGTTTCCACTGTTATACGCTAGGGGGCGCTGTTAAGCACCTCCTAAACGAGTGTTAAGTCGTAGAAATTAAAGACGCAGAAACAATCATCGCATACATAAGCATGAAAAACTATGCGATCATATAAACGAAAACTGCCTGTGCAAGCTTTGGGAGACTGGTGGACATCTAGTGCATCTTTGCTTTGATCATATTACTGAATATGATCCAGATTTAGTATTTGATAAACATGCAATTTTCTCAAAAAATCTCCCTATATTCAAGTGTTGATAAAAAATCAATCTGAGATGATGATGAGAGCTCCTGCTGGTCTCTTAGCCTTATTCCAATTAACCAACACGCTAAACCACCTTTGATTGCTTAATGATCAGTTGCATCACAGGTAATTACCTGTTCCTTGAAGAAAACTCATCTAGGCTTGAGAGTAATTAACGGTGGGAGCGAGGTCAGCAGATCATAGGGAGTAATATAGTAATAGGTAATTGCATAGATGGAGAATCAAATATACTAGTCGAATATCTTGATTACGGAGTTGTGAAGATCTAATAGATGGTATAATGAGCGCTAATTACGTGCTAATGAGCAGATGAAACAATGGCGTCTGCTCCAGAGAGAAGCGGCGTTCATCTCCAGCACATAAATATGATTCATAATACCGTCAGAGTGTAATGCTGTATGAATGAGCTGTGCTATAGGATCCTGGCTCCTAAATCAATTAGAGACAGAGTTTAATTAAGCTGCAGATGCCGCGAAACCCTGTAAAAAAACCTTTTGTAGCACTGCTCGGTACAGATGCTTTGTTGAGCCAATGTAAATGTGTTTGCTCATGCAATGCTGATGGTCTTATCTTGCTAATAGAGACAGTCTCGTCACAGCAACTGAAACAACTATTTAATGACTTTGAGGTAATTCATTTTTTTCTGTTTACTGCAAAAAGTCTCCACGTTATCAAATTTATGCATGCTTGCGAACGACAAACGTTAATGGATAACTTAGTCTAACACGTAGACAGCATCGTATTTGTTTGTAAGACAGCTAACAAGACTAATATATCCAAAAAAAGAGAGAATAAGTTGTTGAACATACTCAAAGCTAGACACACATACCTCAAGATGAGCTCTTTGCATCACGGTACAACAATAATGATACAATAACAACAAAAACGTTTAATAATCCAGTAACGGCATGATTTATTCATGCTTCAATGCATGCTGGGAACCCACAAAGCCTTAACATTGGATTCCAACAATACATTTGGGGTGATTTTGTTGGTCTGACAAGGGTTTTATGTAGTCATTTGTTTAGTATATGAGACTCGAGGTTTTGTAAACTGTAAAATGTGCATTTCGTACAGTGTCCGGCGAGCTCCGCCGTCCTCAGAGAAACAGCAGTATTTCCACACAGGCCATGGCAGACTATCACTGCTATCTGAAGACAAAAGCACATTAAATCTTCTGTTTGAGTCCAAAACTACAGTCGGATCTGCTGGACCTGGGACGAAGCTCATGGACGCGATACATGCATGTTACAACTGGGGGATACATAAAGCGATACTGTCTCTTTAAGAAGAATCACTGGTTACACTTTACTTTGATAGTCCACTTTAGACATTCTAGTAACTACATGTCAACTAATCCTCATTCATTCACAACTACATGTCTACCGAGTAGGTTTAGGGTTAGTCGAATAAGTTGACAAATACAATATAGTGACTATGAGAAATTTGCAAGTATGTTGTGGAATCAAAATAAAGTGTTATACGATATTAATCAGACAGTCTACTAATACTCTAACGAGTGCTATCACAATAAAGTGTTACCGGATCACTTATTGATATATTCTCGAGACCGGAGATGCTGTCATTAACTCTTAACGGTCTCCAATCATTGCTCAGGTAATTAATCAATGTTTTAGTTTCATATCATATTATTAGTGCAAGCACTTTCCACTTGTCTTCATCGATTAGCTTTGTGTACTTCATGTTTCTTGTGTTTGTGTTGTAATTAATCACTAATAGTATGTGCTAATTCAATCAAACTATGTTCTGCAGGGAAATTACATTAATTAATCTTTACCACACATAAAAACAGATGTGTGACTGGATGCTGACACAGACCTGTACGACTCAATCTGGGGTCCGGGGCCCACTAGGGGCCTCAAGATGGCTTACAACCATTTACAATAAACTAAATTAAACAGCTATCGGGTTGTCATATTTCTCATTTTAATTCATTTCTTCAACACCTGTCTTTTTAAAAAGTCTGACTTCTAATATTCGGGGACATTTTTATATCAAATATAATATGCTTTTATATTAAGTTCTAAAGCGTTGTATTGGCAGAAATTGTGGAGAAATTTAAATTTTGTGAGTGAAAAAAAATACAAACTGCAATCAGAATGAAAAGAAAAGTCATGTAAGTTCATTAATAATTTAAAGCTAGAAAAGCATTCAGTTTTTGAAACGGCTTCTGTCATTATTTCAATGATATTTGTTGAAGTTATTTCAAGTAAAGGTTGTTAGAAATGTAATTTGGTATTATTATTCACCAGATTATTATATTATCTACATTAATGTGTATTAATATTAAAATGTGTAATTAAACTAATTTACATTGCCACTCTTAGCTTGAAAATTAGGATCAGAAATATCTCAGGAAGCATTGATATATGTGACCATAATGTAACTATAAGTGTACATTTTTCTAAATTGAGAGTTATGTATCATCTGAAAGCTGAATAAATCATATTTCCATTGATGTATGGTTTGTTATGATTGGACAATATTTGATAATCTGGAATCTGAGGGTGCAAAAAAATCTAAATATTGAGAAAATCATCTTTAAAGTTGTTCAAATGAAGTTTTTAGCAATGCATATTACTAATCAATACTTAAGTTGGATATATTTACGGTACAAAATATCTTCATGGAACATGATCTTAATATCGTAATGATTTTTTGTATAAATAAAAAATTATAATTTTGAGTCATACAATGTATTGTTGTCTATTGCTACAAATATAGCTGTGCTGCTTATGACTTCTCCAGGGACACATATATAGTCGTGGCGCCACAGAGCCAGAAAGATTAGTTATTTGCGGTGACACAAGGAAGTTTTTTAGCTTGAAAAAACAACAGCAAACCTAAAGTATCTAATGTTTGGCAAATTAATTCAGTTGGAGAACATGTTTAACGTGAAAGGAGGTGAGTGCTGTTTACAGCCGTGGATTAGAGCTCAGAACAAGGCTTTCTTTGTGCGGGTATTACAGGGCAGCTGCGGGACACTGACCCAAAACCCCAGAGATTACCAGTGCCTGGCCACACTAACCCCCCCCATGTCCCCAATCTGTGATTGCTGTCCGACACGAGCTGCATCTGCTCTACACGTGAAGTTCAAATAAAGAACCATAAAACACTGTTTGCACTGGCAGCACACTTTAACCAGCCCTCATACACAAATGAGCAGATTCATGCTACTGGTTAACCCGCCGTCCCGTATCCCACCAGCACAAGAGCGTTTCAATCCAAACAGCAGGTGTGTGACGGCCCCGGGTCTGTGTGTATGTGTGTGTGTGTGTTGACATTCAGATGTGTATCAAGTGCATTCTGGCAGTTCCAGGTAAAGTCTACGCTTACTCTCACTCAGTAAACAGTGGTTATATCAGATATGATGAAGACGTTGTATATAAAACAGAAGATTAATTTGGTGGTTAACTAACAGGTCGATGGCCATCTGTCCGTGTGAGTGTTACGTGGATCAGACGCATGCTGTAGAGCACAAATGGAACGAAGCGTCTGCCATAAGAGGCTTTCCAGTATAAATATTAGCATTATCGATTAGACACAGGTGCCTGTAGTTATGGAAACTCATACAGCGGATCACTATGGAAACAGGCTTTTCTTCAGGGTGTGTGTGTGTGTGTGTGTGTGTGTGTGTGCATGTTTATGTGGTTTATGAGGACACAAATTTGTATAATAACATGGGTATGACATAGGTATTACAAGGAGAAGGTGATTTATGAGGACATTTTCAGTGTCCCCATAATTTAAAATGCTTATAAATCATACAGTGCGTTTTTGGGAAAGTAGAAATGCACCATCTCCTGTGAGGGCTAAGTTTAGGTGTAGGGTAGGTGTAGGGCAATAGCACATACAGTTTGTACAGTATAAAACCATTACGCCTATGGAGAGTCCCGTAAACCATAAAACCAACGTGTGTGTGTGTGTGTGTGTTGTGTGTGTGTGTGTGTGTATATGTGAGAGAGAGAGGGAATGTGTGATGTGTGTGTGTGTGTGTGTGTGTGTATGTATGAGAGAGAGGAAAGAAAAGAACCAATGTGTGTGTGTGTGTGTGTGTGTGTGTGTGTGTCAACATTTACATCAACCAATTGGCCAACATATTAGAACACGCTCCCATTCAAGGTCTCTCTCTACACGACACAGAGATAAAGTGTCTTCACGCAGATGACCTGGTCCTCCTGTCGCCCACTGAAGGGGCTTCAGGACAGCCTGAATCTGCTGGAGGATTTCAGTCCTGTTGCCCTGACGGTCAACCTCCAAAAACTAGAGTCATGATGTTCCAGAAACGCTCCAGATCTCAGAGACCAGCCTACACATTCACACTAGCACACAGAACCATTGAGACCACAAAAACATACACCTACCTCGGCCTGAAAATAACTCTGACCGGTAACTTTACTTTGGCTGTGAATGAACTCAAAGAGAAAGCTCAAAGGGCTTTCTATGCCATAAAAAGATCCATTCAAATTGACATCCCAATCCAAAGCTGACTCAACCTTTTCAAAGCAGTAATTGAACCTATTGCATTATATGGCAGTGAAGAGTGGGGTTCTTCTATAAAATTTGACTTCTTAAATTGGGAAAAAACACCCAATCGGAACTCTACATTTCGATTTCTGTACAAGAATACTCAAAGTCCAAAGAAAAACCCCAAACAATGGATGCAGGGCAGAATTAGGCCCATACCCTCTCCTTCTAAACATCCAAAAAAGAGCCATCAAATTCTGGAAACACCTAAAAACAAGCGACCCCAACACATACCATTACAAAGCCCTGAAACACCAAGAGCTGAGCGTAAGTAAGAGTCCCCTGTGCCAGCATTAAAACATTTGGGGGACTATTTGTGATGATTCTGAAAGAAGTGTATTCTGCTCACCAAAGCTGCATTTAATTAAAACAACAGTAAAAACAGTGAAATGTTATTATAACGTGAAACAGCTGTTTTCTATATGAATATCTGTTAAACTGTAATTTATTCCTGTGATCAAAGCTGTATTTGTAGCATCATTACTCCAGTCTTCAGTGTCACATGATCTTCAGAAATCATAATAATATGCTGCTCAAGAAACATTTCTGATTATTATCAATGTTGAAATCAGTCGTGCTGCACAATATTTGTGATAAAACTGATTCATTTAATTCTTCAGGATTCACGGATAAATAGAAAGTGCAAAATACATTATATGTCTTTACTGTCACTGTTGATCAATTTAATGCATTGCTGATGAATAAAAGTACACATTTTTGAAAAATAAAACAAATGTTACTGACCCCAAGCTTTTGATTGGTAGTGAATGAAAGATGCTTAATTTGAACTATTTATTTTTTATTTGAAACCTAATGAACACAAAGCAAAAGACCAGATTATTTATAATAAATGAATGAATGACGCTTGACTTCAGAACCCAAGACAGTCAAACTAATATTATAAAACAACTCTAATTACATTGTTGTTCTTAAAGGTTTGATAGAAACACATCCATGATGCATATTAGTAAAGTTGACTTTAATGTAGAAGGTGAATCTGAATCTGAGTTAGGTGAACGTCACCGAGGGTTAATTATCACAGGGCAAGTGAGTGAGAAGATCGAAAGGCCATTGTTTTTCTGTCACATCCAATTAGATTTATAATTAGATATCAATGGTTGCATGCTGTGTGGGAGTGTGGTAGTAAAAAAGTGCAAATAGACTGGTGAGCTTGCGCTCGACTATATAAAAATGACCGATCTCAACACAGTCGATATAAAAGCAATCAGAATCATCCTTTGGCCTCAAACGGGCCAAGGCTCTTGAGATCCCACCGACAGCCACGACCTGGGACACGTAACCCATCCCACAAGAAAAGGAGACGCTAAATCAATACGTCAAAATCGAATTGACCCTGCCCATCATATCAGTAGCATGGGAGCAAAGCGACAGACCGATCAGTCAATAAGGAATATCAGAGTTCCAGTGAACCTCGACACCAGCGCTTTGTACAACAGCAGACACGTGCCCCATTGATCTGTGGGCAGGCCGAGGCAAGAGACGTCTTCAGAAGACAGCATGTGGAGTCTGGCTTGAGTACCAACGCCACTCATTACAGCCTCTCAGACAGCTCGTGTCCCGGGAAAACTCACACTAACATGCATCACAGGCAAGATTAAACACAAAGGATGCATATTTGCAGCTCAGTCTGACAGCAGACCCGCTCTTTCATGAAGAATCCAGCAGAAGAGATGAAGAGCTCTTTTCCAAAACGCTATAAATCCATTATAATAGTTTTCATGAAAATGACATTTTTGTACCTAGACCCATACATTTTGTTAATATTCAATGTATCCTGTTAAAATGGTCTGTTGGATCAGTCTGAACATGTTAAACAATGATTGTTAAATGAAACAACAATATTGTCGATTATAAAGTCAAAGTTTTTTTTTTTATAATTTGTTTTTTTAAACGCTACAAATCCATCCTTTTTTTTATGTTGGTTTATGTCTTAAAAAAAATAAAAAAATAAAAATAAAAGAGAACAAGCAACATATGACATCAGGGACTCATACTATAAACCAGTCGCACCAGCCTTGTGTTGATGTAACCCCCCCGGGTCCGCACCATCACACCGAGCGGGTCTCGAACCCGGGTTTCCGGCGCGGGAGGCGGGCGCTCTAACAAGGAACGCCAAAGGCTACAGCCTCTGGTGTCAATCGGTTTACACACCACCTTTACTGGTATACACATCTGTTACATTGACATCCCACAGTGGGTATTAACGCGCCACCTGAGAACCTTTTTTTTTGTTGTTTTTTGTGATTTTCTTTGTCCAGTCTGCGTTTTCTACCCCCAGGTGTAGGTCTCACTGGCTCATCCAGGCCATAAAAAGTGTTATTAGAGTTTAAAACACTCATTTTGAAGACTGAGCACAAACAAATGCTTCAAAGCGTCGCCATGTTGGATTGCATCGAACGAATTCTGATTGGTCGAGAGGACATATTGCATTTAGGCTAAAAACAGGTTCGGTGCTTATAGCGGTTTGGAAAAGAACTGCATCTTGCAGTACATTTTAAACAAGGAAATATAGCGATTTGGCATGAAACATTGATGGAGCAGTGAATAGGTTCAGTACACAGCAAAATGGCATGACAAACTCATTTTTTTTTTTTTTTGGCGTTTATCGCGTTTTGGAAAAGAGCTTTTTAGATGGAAGATGCCTCTTCAGCAGAGTCTGTAATGGACAAAAACCTAAAAACGAAAGAAACTCTCCCATCCAGACAGAAATCCTCTGAAGCATTAATCTCACTGAGAAGCCAAAACAGCACAGATAATATTCACTTCATGCACAAATATGAAGCAATCAGGCATTCTCTTTGGACAGCACCTCCTGGTCTCCAGCAGCAGGGATCAGAGACTCACTGCTGCCTCCGTCTTTGTAATCTCAAAGACCGAGCTTCTTCGATGTTTATGTGTTGAAATGTTGGGTGAGACAGAGGCATTATGCCATGTGGAGTGTACTGTACTTTCATTTACTTCCCCAAAACAGCGCAGTGATTCAAACTTAACAAGGTTTTAATGTTCAGTGAAACTTCTGACAGCAAGCAGAGACTCCGAGCAGCTGCTGTAATGCCGTTATACCGCAGTCTTTACTCTCGGAGCCGTAATTGCTTGGGCTCAGAGCACAACACTAGTGCAATACGAATAAATAGTAACAACACAGCTCTAAACACTCACATTACATCAACAACACATCCCTCGCCACGTAGAGAAATCGTCTTTTCTATAAAACGCAAGACGAGTGGATGACATTCTCAAGTTACATGTTTAGTTCAGCAGGAGAAAGTGACGTAACTGCTGTTAATCTGTCCAGTCGTGACAAGTCGGTCCGTTTGCGGCGCTGACATTTCTCTTTCGCCCTTCGCCATGAAAGGACGTGTCAGGACGGGGATGCTCTTCCTCCTCTCCATTAATTAACATTATTTACCGATCCTGGCCTTTGAGAGGACTCAGGAGAGACGGCAGAATCTACGAGTGTTGATCAGCCAGCCGCCGCTTGAAAAGGGAGTGTTTACAGTAAAGCGACAGCCGAACAAGTCTGGAGAATGTCAGAGGCCAAAAGGCATTATCATCCGCTCTGACAGTCCGCAAAAAAGCCATTAGTCCGTCTAAACCTGACAGCTCCCGATCTCGTTACTGCGAGCTGATGCAATGCGAATGCAACGCAGTCTTTCACTCGTACACACCCACACTCTCGGTCTCTGATCGCTTTGGTTGTGCTTGATCTGTGGCTAATCAGCGATGACTGCAGTAGGACGGTCCAGACTCCCGCTGCTTCACAGCTCCACTGAGGAGCCCTTTTTAATCAAAGGGGCCCCTGGCAACCGTGCCCCTTCCTCTGGCCCCATGCCCTCCTGCCAGACAATGATTCGGGGCCTCTCGCCTCCAGACTTGATTACATCCATCACGCAGCATATAAAATCAATCCACAGCACAGCGGAGAACATGGAGAAGGCCCCAGAGCTGAGACGCTGAGAAGGATGTTCATCATTCATGCCAACACACGTCTGAGACTTGTCGAAGAACGACACTGAGCGCATGGAGAGGTTAGGACTAGAACATACTCTTCCTCCTCCACAGACTCTAATAACACACTCATTAACAGTGTGAGACCAGTGACGATAGTACAGATGTCTTATTAATAGACACATGACGTTAGTCACTACAGACCTTAGCCAGGGTAGACCACCTATTTAATTTGATGTGAAATGAAGCAAGGCTTTGAGGGATAAAGATAAACCCTGTTCAATAATGTTGTACTGTTGCACATCTGTGTGTCAATCATTCAGTTGTCACACTAAAACAATGTTTTTCCAGTGGATATCCACGCGACATACAGCATGACGTATTGGATGGCCTGTACTTCTGTTCCTCACAGCCATTCTCATTACTTCAGTATATTGAATTCAGAGTATATTGTCTACTATATATATATATTACTTTTTTTTTTTTTACTGAGCTGCTGCTGCTTTGGCCTGGTTACTGTACACTGTTCTGTACACTGGTCCGCTGCTCAAACACTGCTTTTGTTGGCTAGTTGCTGACCAGATAAAGCTCATTGTAAATATTGCCAGTGAAATCACAGTAAAGGTTTTTTGTTGTTGACAAATTGTACCATGGCATTTTAATATATTGTTGATAAAATATGACAAGTACAAATATAACACTGTAAAATTTCTATAATTTTCTATAATCCAATCATAATCAATAAAGTCAGGCATTGGCATCTGAGCTGCGTTAATTGAAATTTAACAGTGAATAAACACTGGTTACTGAAACGCTTTACTAGTGGGTTAATTAAAATCATTCGATACAAATGCATTCTATATGGGATTAATTAGATAATGCACAAATTAGCTTAATCTAAACTACACACTAGTCAGAATGTGTCACACTGTGAATACGATTTTCTGTAAAAGTGCACAAAAATACGGAAAATTAATAACTAAAGCACAAACAAAAATTGTTAACTATTTTGACGCTGTTTAAGTCAGCGGTTCTCAATTCGAGTCCTCATGCCCCCCCCCTGCATATTTTGCATGTCAAACCAGCTCTTTGAAGAGAGCTATGTGCATGAACTCTGTTGCGATTGATATGCTCCCTACTCCCTGAGCAGGGAAATCTGTTGAAGTTTACTTCGGAACATTCATTCACGGATTTGTGCTGCGCAGCTTCTTCACACACAGATGCAACTTACAAGAGAAGTGTGAAGTGTGACATAATATAACTCTGTAAATAAATACTATTTAAATCTGCGTCTCGCACAATTTAATGCCCTTTGAATGGGACACATACACGATTCGAACTGGAATCATGGCAGAATATCCGGTGATGTCTGCTTCACAAGGCACTTGGCCGAATAGACCAAACGTCGTACGTGATAAGAGATACATACGTGAGGACTGTGGTTTAAATTAATACAGAAATACATAGTCTTTGGTTTAATTTGGCACTTTCCCTACAAAATTTAGATTAACCTGAAAAACTGACTAAAATGAATGATTATGACAGTATGAAACATTGTTTGTATTAAAACCTAAACTCTGGCTGAAGCCAAGAGCAGATGAGCACAGCTGCGTGCGAGATGAGAACTGCTGGAGCAGGTCAAACATGAGCCCTGCGGCTGATGAACAATCTCCAACTCATACTCCACGCATTTGCATTGCAGTCCAACTCCTGCAGCCAAGACAGTAGCTCAGGAATCAATCCACAGACCCAACAGTAACTCCAGAGCCAAGACGCTGACCCGACTGAGCTGAGGATTCTGGTCTCCTGCCTGCAGAAACTCACTGTCAGCATCTTACAGCACAAACTCCTGCCTGAGAGAGCCTTCCAGCCCGTTCATAACGGCCAACAGCAGGAGCATCTGCGGCCCGTATCGACTGCCTCCAACTGATCCGTGTGGGGAGCCGTGTCTTTGTTTTCAGTTGAAGCTCATATGGAAAACAGGAAGGAACTGAAACATACCAAGGAGGGCATGCAAAAACATAACGTCAGCTTGTGTTCAAGTGAGACCATGCAAATACTGAATCCATCCAAGCAGAGCCACACACATGAAAGCCACTCTAATTTAGCAGGAAATAACTGCAATAAAGGAAGAGCGACAAGAGCTCCAGAGGCTTGAAGCCGTTTAGGACGGTTGCACAGAAGATTCTCAGAGGCACGTTCTGACCTATAACCTCCCTGCTGGGCAGAATCTGCAGCACCTGTAAAATCAATATCTCTCTTCCGCTAGATGGAATGGAATCATAATGCAAGCGGGAGACATCTCATATTACGACAACATGCAGGATCAACACTGTTTATGTATCGCAGGGGATGATTAAATGAATGTACATTTAACCAGTTAAATATGGAGATGTGCTGAAATATAGACCTTCATTTGTGTATTTGACCTACACTGTACAAGATGCGATCAGTCCGTTATTTAGGTTTGTAGCATGGACTCACTAACTTTAAGGTTAGCTAGTTTTAGCCAGAGATACCTTGCTGAAGCACAACATTAACACTCTGCTTTAACAGATGTATATTGTAACTTAATGAGTGTATGACAACCAGAAAATGAACGTTTTTGTCTTCATTTGTATTGGAAATTTTGCTCCGTCCTCTCAAGATACCTGGAATCAGTGTTACATGTACCCCAGGCACATAGGTTTTAATTTTTGTAGCATAAACCCCATAAAACCGATAAAAGCTTCGGATCTTCCAATGTTTCTCTGAGGCGCCGAAACCTAAAGATGTCCGAGTTCCTCCCCGTGTGACTGGTACTCAACTGCCATTGGCTAGTCTGCGTTCGAGGGGAGGGGCTTACGGATAGGTCAATAGTTTGTGCTGCCAGAGTTTTCTTCCGCCGTGGCTGAGGTGGACCTGGACAGCGCAGATACTGTATTCAGTCTGGATCCCTAGGTAGCAGGCCTCTCTCACATGGGCATTTGGAGCGCTCTCTTATCGGGCGCACTGGAGCGAGGGAGGATTTGAAGCCGAACTGGCTCACGGTGCTCCGGGTCTCCTGGTTTGCTCTGGAGAATGTCTTGGCACCGAATCAAAGGCTGAATCCATGACCAACCTGATTTGACTGTGTCTCAGGGGCAGGAGAGGGTCTCCGTCCGGATCAAGAGAGCAGCAAAAAGCCGGGGAGATTATCCTCTTCTGCTAGAGCGGGACAACAGGAGAGAAAGACGACGGCACAGGGGAGAGATGTGAAGAAACGCTCGTCTCCTCCATGAAGTCGAAGGAAATCACGAATGACCCATTCCATTCAATTTGCCTCCTGAACAACACAGGGGCAATTTAGAAACACTTTCCAACTTCAATGCCACTAATAACACATTAATATTGCAGAAGTGCATGAACAAGCACACACAGGTCAGCAGATCCCAAAGATAGAGCAGAGGCCAGACAACGCTGATGCTGCATGCATACTTCATTACTCAAGTCTACAGGATCGCTATGCAACATGCACAACAGACAATTACAGAGATATCAGAAGAATATGCAATGACAAAGCAGCGCTACAGCATAGCGTAACACTGCACTATGCACACACTTAAGACATGAAATATGTTACTAGTTTGCAAGGAAGCATGATGCCAAACAGTTGCTCATTTGTAGAAGGTCAGACGATTCCTGCAGTAAAGCTATTATTCTTTCATTTGGTGTGATGATTATAATTAATGGACGGACTACTGTAAAAAAAGCATGAGCTCATTTTACAGGACCAGGTGCACTGTAGGAGACATGTTATCGTCTTCAGATGCAATGCTAAACAAACTCAAATACCAGTATACAGAGATTGATTTCATCATGTCTCCAAACCAATTAAATACTGGCCATACATTCAATTCATACAAATGCCAAATTAATTTGTTTGGTTATTAATGATTTGGACCATAACTCACAATTTACATCTGCAACTGAGATCAGAAGTGATGAGTCACATTTAGATAACACGTTATACAATACAGATGACTTCACAACAGCTTTACAGTAGAACAAAAACAACAAAAACAAGCAATGTTGCAAAATTCTTCCAACTAAGAAACAATAGTTAGCTTTTATATAACTACAACTTTAATGTTAATTTGATTTTAGTGACCAAGCATGGCTTTTTAAACACAGCTGTGTTTATATAATAATGCTGCTTTATATTACAGCACATGGGCAGAAACTAGAGGATCACCAAAACGAGAAGAAAGAAAAGTCCCAATGAGAGACTCTTCCCTCTGGAGACGTATAATCCTCTGATTCTTCTCTTTATAGATAATACGTGACCTAGAAGCGTTTGCATCAACTTGTGGAAAAAGAGGATTTTTGTTGAGCGTCTTCTGCGCATCATCACAATATGTGCCGCTTTTACCTTCCTGGTAATTAAAATTACAATTCCTCTTTTTCAAGAGCGGGTGAAAAAAGCGCCATTCGCTCTAGGAATCAGTTTTTGGTTTTAACACAGTGGGAGATAAACAGCTTGAAATCACTTTGACAGCCCGCGTTACTCTATCACATAGCACAGGGGATTTTAATTCCAACCTGTGAAATTGTAATTGCTTCTCTAGCCAGCACTAGAGGATTGTGGGTAACAGACATGTTCAGATTCTGTCAGCGCTGCCCTTTATGAATCCTCTGACTCTCTCACAGCCCTGTGTGCTTCCGACAGTTTGTGTTTCTCCCCGAGTTCCTCTCGCTCGGTGTGTGTAGGAGTTGCGGTTGACACTGAATCAACTGTGCTTTCTGCAGCACACAAAATAAGAGGAATATCTCTTGAGGGTGTGCATCAGCTTCTTCTTCTCTGTTGTGTCTCGCTCTCCTCCTCTCGCTGTGAGGCAGCTTAATAAACATCTTTAATTGGGTTTCATATGCAGGACCCCCTGCTCAGAGACCTGTCGACAGACGTCCCATCACACCGCCACCAGAAAGAGCAGCCAACAAAAATAAAAGACGTGCTGAACAGAAGCTAATTCGCAATGATGATAACGATGAAGCTTGTTTAATGCATGGAGTCCCAGACCTGCTGGAGATAAGAATAATGTTTACAGAGCTGCCAGCATGTACTGTCCTGTGATGGGCCATGAGGTTCAGAAGAAAGCATTGGTCTGATTGAGGTGGTTCTGCTCGAGTCTGACCCGTAACGGACCGCCTGGGCAGAGAAAGAGAGACCCCAGGGTGTGATGGAACCAGTGATTTCCAAACTGCCATCGGTTTCAGCCTACTGGCCCACAGATGTGCAGAACCTGGTAAAAGTGGTACTGGGAAGAGATTGTGACTGGGAATACTTCACTAAAACACACTGAATACGAGCTTATATATATATATATATATATACACATACACACACAATATTGCCAAAAGTGTTGGCACCCCTTCAAATGAAAGGTTTGACTACTTTAGTAATTTCCATGAGTACAAATCTTAATGTTGAAGCATATAATGATATTCTAGGGAATCTAATTGTATAGCAACAGTTTGGACAAGAACCCTTTTCTATTCTAACATGACAGTATCTCTGTGTATAAGACAAGGATCAAAGAGAAATTATGATTCAGTCAGTGTGGAAGAACTTGACTGGTCTGCAGAAAGCAGCTGAACACCTCTGGTGTGACTTTAAATGAGCCACAAACTCATCACCAATGACTTGTACATATGGAGACAGTCCTTTCATACACTTCAAAACTGGTGCAACAGAGGTGGAAATACCATTTTTAAGTAGATTCATTTATTTGTTGCCACAGTTTGGAAGTGCCTTGTTCTCTTCTAAAGAAGGGGTGCCAGTACTTTTGTCCATATAATGAATGTACAAGTCATTGGTGTTTGGTGATGAGTTTTTGACTCACGGTCTGCATTCCAACACCTTGTTGAATCTATGACACGAAGAATTAAGGCAGTTCTGAAGGCAAAAGGGGGTCCAACCCGGTACTAGCAAGGTGTACCTAATAAAGTGGCCAGTGAGTGTATATATATATATATATTTTTTTTTGTTTCACTTTTTAACACCATGCCAGCATCAAGGCTATTTTCATGATGATCTCTGAATAAATTATAAGGTTGTAAAATACATTTCTGATGATACATTTTTAAATAAATCAGTTAGACACACCTCTGAATAAAACCGTTGTCTATTTACATTAAAAACAGTACAATACAATACAATACGTTTCAAAGTCATTTTAGTTTGGCAAGTAAGGCATGATGGTGGTTCTTCACCTTTTAATAAATCTTGTGTGACCTAAAAGACACCTTGTGAAACAACTTGGTCATACCTAGATTTAAAATTATATATATATAAAAACTTCTTACACTAGGATTTGTTTCACATAACTTATTTTAATGATATTTATCCCATTCCATCTGCCACATGTCATTAATATAAGAGTTTATCACAAAAAGGAATCTGACAGATCTGCATCTGATTCGTTAGCAGTGATATCTGCTTTCTCGTTACCAGAAAAACCCATATGACCTAGAACCCAGCAGAAGAAAATACTGAAGCTTCTCTTGCGTAAACAGTCTGCTTTGGCTACAATCTTTATAATTATGGGATGATCAGTCTTTACATTTTCAAGTGCTTGAAGGCAGGATTTTTGCAGGTTTTTCTTGTTCATTTTCTATATTCTCCAAAGCCAGTAGTAGAGCACGAGTTTCAGCCGTGAAGAACTCTGTCCTGGGATTCACTCACCAAGATAATTACTGCTGCCGATATTCAACTGAAGAAGATGTCCATCAGAAATAAATGCATAATGAACATTGAACCTTAGACCATTTGGTCAGAATCTCAAGAAAAGCTGATCGTTCACTGTAAAAAAAATCTGTAGAATTTAGGCATCTGTGGTTGCCAGAATTATACCGTAAAAAATACGGTAGCTATATTTGAGGTTTTACGGTTTTATCTTAAATTTACAGTTGATACTGTAATTTAATTAACTGCTATAATGTTAATATACCAACCTATTAAAGTACTGAAATCAGCTTTGTAATCCACTGATAACCACCAAATGCAGGTGTTGATGAGAGTCAGATGATGAACCAAAGCTGCTTTTAAATATGAATATATACAGGAGCACAGCGTCAACACTAATCACCATCATGGTAACACTCAATAAACTGAAAAAATGCAATAAACATTCATTTAACAACATTAGATGTAACATACAACCCAAATAAACATAACTGATAAGACAAAACTAAGAAACAGTTATTTCAAATAAAAAAAACATCCAATTTGAAATGCAATTTATGGTTTTCCCTGTAAATTTTACATTCTTTTTAACTTCCAAAAACAGTTTTTCACAGTAAAATTGTCTGAAATATCTTTCAGTTAGTGGAAAGTTTTTCACCGTATATATTAGGCGATCTTACAGCTTACAATTGAACAGGTTTTTACTGTAGAATTTTATTTATTTTACTGTTAAAAATCACGGTAATTTTGTACAGTGTTGGTTCGACACTCTTAGAAATAAAGGTTCTTTTCTAGCGTTGATGGTTCCATGAAGAATGTTTAACATCTATAGAAACTTTCCACTGCACAAAAGGATCTTTAAAGCAGAAAAGCTTCTTTAGATTGTTAAACTGTTCTTCACACGTATAAAACATGGTTTCTTTCTGAGCTGTTCACTGAAAGGTTCGTTGGGGAACCAAAATGGATCTTCGCTTCCATGGAGCGCTTTGGGTGTACAACAATAAAGCACATCATTCATTCATCTTCTATGGCATTTCTGCTAATACCTGCTCTGGAAACTTTATGTTTAAGAGTGTGAATGAAGTCTCAAGAGGCTCCAGGCATGACAAACCTGAGGCTTCAGACACTTCACGGGACAGTTTTTTGATTGCGTCTTAAAGCTGAATTGCTCGTTCATCTCTTGGTTGGTGGCACAACAGTTTGGTAAATTAAACACAGCGGTGGAGGACAAAGCTAATTAGCTGCACTCATCTGGCTGGAGAGCAGAATAACGGTCACTCACTATCCACATCCATTTCATTGTGTGTCCCATTATGGCTCAGTAACATCATTACGCCACTCCAAATAGTGTAACTTATCTTCAATTAGTGGAAGTTGTCGGTCATTAGGGCAGATGAGGATGTAAGGCTGAGCGCTGCGGGGCCGTCCGTCAGCCGTAATTAGACGGCTCACTTTCACAGTGGATAAACACGGCTCCGCTCGATCCCATCTCACCTGTGTTTAGAGGAGCTTGTGGCTTAGGAATCGTCTGTGAACAGAAAGAGCATGTTGAGTTTGAGACATATAAGAGTTTATGTGGAATAAGGGTTCACTTACCATCTGTATAGCTGGATCTCTCCAGCCACACCATTAAAATCCATCATATCTATAAAACTGCCCATTATTTAATCTTCTTCAGTCTTCAGATGGAGTGTATAATTACACTAATGCCTAGTTCATCTCTAGGTTGTTGATTAACAGTTAATATAATATATATATTAATATAGTTTGCTCTGATTTGAGGTAAATTATCTTACTAAACTTGCTATTCTGATCTAAAGCAGTGATTTCAAGGCCCCCTTAGTCAACAACAATTATGCAAAGACACCATGACTTAAAGTACATAAAACACAAATATACATAAAAGCCCCCGGCTCTTAATGCACGGTTTTTGCTTCAGGAGCATCAGTGAGTGTTTGAATCTTCTGTAATAGCTGCGTATGAGTCCCTCAGAGCTGAAAAGATGGATCTCAAAGTCATATAGTCATTGTTGGAAAGGGTTCAAATTAGTGATCGACCGATATAGATTTTTTTATAACCGATACCGATTATTTGTATGTTTATGTACCCGATAACTAATATGCAGAACCGATATTTATTTAGTTATAAAGTAAATAAATAACTGAGTGAAGTCCATTCTTCGCTTTGGTTTCTCCTTCTTTCAGTCGTCTTAACAACAACAAAAAACTGTTGAAAATTAACATTCTTTCATATTAAATTTAATCTTCAAATTACAACCATAAAAACATTTTATTTATAAAAAGCATCATCAGCAACACTGATATTAACAGTAAGCAAAATAATGTCTAATGTATTCAAATGGAGAAAACAAAACCGATATCCGATTATGGTAAAATGCTTAAATATCGGGAAACATATCGGTAAACCGATATATCGGTCGATCTCTAGTTCAAATACACAAAAATCCTGGAAAACCAAAGCATTAGTGTGAGCTGAAGGATTTTTCTGAAGAACAGCAGACAGTTTAACTGTTCAGGACAAACAATAGACTCATGAACAACTATCACTGAACTAATAAACACAGCTGTGAATCATTCAGACAACAACACAGTAGTAGGAATCAAGGGTGTGTAAACTTTTTGAACGGGCCAATAACTTATTTCTCTTGTGGATTATATGTAAACATCTTTTATGTGAAATATTCAGGTCAGTACTAAATAAACAATAACATGCATTTTGTATGATCTCTCTTATTTTGGTCAAACATTTTGCCGAATCTGCAAGGGGTATGCAAACTTTTGTCTTCAACAGTACATGATTACTTATACTGAAAGAAAGCAAGTGTTAGGACCGCCCGGTCTCAAGTGTGATTATTCCTCCTGTCTGTCTCTCCTGCCGCGATGAGGCTGGCAAGCAGGAGCGTAATTGCTTTGGTTTGAAGTGCTCGTGTCAAAGGTCCCGGCGCTCAGAGGATGTCCAAGTGATGGGATAATTTCCACTGTCATCATTGACTGTGCAAACAGGGATGGAGAGACGCACTCAACAATAATCTCTGGAGACGCCGCGGGCGGCAGCTTGATTAAACGACATCACCACGACGTCCATCCACAGGTCAGCGCACACAAAATAACAAAAGAGCAAACAAGTTAGCCGAGCTTGAGCAAGGTTTCAGTCTGATGAGCGAAGGGATTACGGATAGCAGCCGCTTAACGGCAGAACATGCCTTCTGGAGCCAGATACCACGGTTGCCTTTCAGAGCTGCTTGTCAGCTCATATTTTATGAGGTTTACATAACTGGTGCTACCCTAACTATTGTAAAGCTACTTTAAAAATCATGTCTGATGTATGAAGTGTTATAGAAATAAAAGTGACCTCTGATTGGTCTCTGAAGATGTTTTTAAATCTGCACTTTAAAGCCTCTTTCTCATTCGTTGCAACACAGTTATCAGTGAGATTAGGATGAAGAGACGCTTTAAGCGAGGAGCTGTAGTTTCTCTGATGTTTGGATGTTCAGGTGTGCATCACTCAGAGTGGTTATGAGCAACTGTGTTGACACACTAAATATTTATTTAGTTCCCTCCCCAACGTATTCAAATACCCTCAATTGCTCAAAGTCAAAGGCATAAGCCTCAACACAAGCAATGCTGGCAAGAGCCCAAGCGCCGTCACAATGGCTCCCGAACTCCCAGCTTGCATTACAGCAGCAGACGTGTGTGTGTGTGTGTAGATTAGATAAAGCAGCGAGACGCTCCAGTCCAAGACACAAGGGCCACCCGCTGAAACAGAGGATAAAAAGCACCAGTAAGTTCGTGGAAACCACTGCCAGCTCATTTCCCTGGGTCTGACTAAACAAACATCGCGACAGAAGCAGCGGCGCTTCGGGGAACAGCGAGCAGCACAATCTGGAAATGGTCCGACTCTTAACGGGATTTAGCGTGAGACGTACCGTATGTTCAAACGCTCCTCATAGTTTTGGTGGCTTTGGTGAAAATGGTTCCATTCATTCTGACAAACGGAGTTTGTGTCTCAGAGCGGTTCATTTGGGTTTATTGACGCTGACAGAGGGCATTGTGTCGACAACAGAGACGTGATTGAGGGAAGAAATGAAATATTCAGACCTTATTTACATGAAAGTCAAGAGTGCACCAAACCCATGAGATTCTCACTTCCCGTTAAAACAGAATAACGTCTCATCAGTAAAGCACTGTGCTGCATTGACTCAATGTCACTGGAGCTCGTTGTGAACAGGGTTGAAATATGGTGGATTGATGTGAAATGACATTTAATTGATTTCCTTAATCGCTTGTTTCATTTAATATCTCAAGTGACTAAAAAGCGTACAGTTTTAAGGTTGTATTGACCTGCATAATATGCTCAATTACAGGAATAGCCAACCCAAAGATGAAAATTTGCTATAAATGTCCTCTTCCCAAGGTCATTGAAGATATCAGATTTGGAGAAATGTGTCATTGCATCACTTGCTCACCAATGGATCCTCTGCAGTGAATGTGTGCTGTTAGAATGAGAGTCACTATAATATGTGTCCCTGCAGCACAAACGCAGTCTTAAGTTGCTGGGGTATATTTGTAGCAATAGCCAAAAATACATTGTATGCGTCAAAATTATACTTTTTTTTTTATTAGGACATTAAGACCATGTTCTATGAATATATTTAGAAAATGTCCAACTGTATATATAGCAAAACTTAATTATTGATTAGTAATATGCATTGCTAAGAACTTAATTTGAACAACTTTAAAGGTGATTTTCTCAATATATAGATTTTTTTGCACCCTCAGATTCCAGATTTACAAATATTGTCCAATCTAGAAAACAATACATCAATGGAAATATCTATAAGAGTTAAATTAAATATAATAATAGTTATTATGGACTACTTGAAACGTTTCTTTAGATCATGTTTATTCATTCCAAATAACGGAAATGTTTTTGTTAACGATAATAACCCTGCCTTAAGTAAACAAACCTGGAGTCAAATGTGCAGAGCTGTACTAAAATGAATGTTGTTTCTCTCACAGGTGACTGTTGGGTGATTGAATATAATAGACTCCAATAAGCACAAAAGGAATAAAGATGATAGATAAAACATGTGTTTATGAGCCATAGCTCCCTAGGGCTGAACTGACAGCAGCTCTCCTCACGAAGCTATTTGAGGCACTGAACTTTCAACACCTTCAATAAACAGTGAGCTGGCAGCACTCCTGCACTGAATTATGGGTCAGAGCGAGAGCAGTGGCTCCAGACTAATGCTTTACTAATATGCATGTGTCTTCTATAGCTGGAGTCGTCCTCTCTGTCCTGTCGGAGCTGAACAATTCCCCTTCGGCTGTGTTTACTGTGGACAAATGCTGGTTTTATATTCACACACACACACCGGCTTCGAGCTGTCAATCAGAGCCCTCGCTCCCTCTCGTCTTTACCAAATGAGTTCATCTGTGAGGCTGCCAATTAAACGACACAATGAAAGACTGGAGGCTCTCAAGAAACTGCTTTAAAAGAACAGATAATGTGCACGGAGGACTCGGACTCGGTCATTCAGGACGAAAAACCCACGAGTGTTTGTTTAAAAGGCATTGTAAAATCGCCTACTTCACAAAATGGCCAATTCCTTCAACTCACACAAATATGAACCATAAATGCATAAAGGTGAGTGTTTGTCACGTGACAGATTTGACTAAAATAGGCAACTGAGAGATTTTAGAAATCGCTTCATCCCTACAAGAGCAGCCTATAGCAAGTGAACAGATATGATAATTGGTTCTCCTGAAAACAAGTCTTTTCAGAATAAGTTATGATATTTGGAGAAAGGTTAGTAAAGCTGGGTGAACACTGTACGATTTACAATAGTCACCCTAAGGAGAAAAACTGGGGTAAAACAGCTTTGTACCTTATTCATCATAAAATGGTACATAGGAGTACCTTAAAGGTACTTTAAAAGTACAACTAGCACCTAAAGTGTACATATTAGTACCTTGCAAGTACATTTTAGTACCGTTTGAAAGGTCAATGCTCTAGCGAGAGTTTTTTAATATGCCATGCGACCGTGCTGGATTAAAGTCAGACCAAACGACACTCAATATTCACTAAAACCAGACATTGGCAAGAAAACACGACTGGAGTTTCTTCAATCCGTGACCCGTTCAGTGATGGCGAGCCACATTCACGCAGGGAATTAAAATGGTGGCTAGCAAACCTTTACCTTCCATCATGTTGCAGGATGTTTTTCTTTTTCCATCTACCTTGTAGTCTTGAAGTTTCAGGTCCCGTGATTGGACGTCAGCCCGGTCGGTCTTCATCGCCAACATGATGAGAACTCCTCTTCAGAACCAATCAGACACCCTCAGCCTACTATAAGCACACGGAGATTACGCAAGACGGGAGCACGTGTTTTTCCTTTTCTGATAGCTTTCGTTTGTTTGTCACGCTGTACACCTTTCCAATTAACTACGAGTTAATAGTTTGTTTTGAGTTAAAAAGTAACGCGAAAGTAACGCAAAAGTAATGTAACCCATTACTTTCCATAAAAAGTAACTAATGTAATTAGTTACTTTTTTAGGGAGTAACGCAATATTGTAATGCATTACTTTTAAAAGTAACTTTCCCCAACACTGCCCATTAGCTCCCATTTCTCTAAATGTAGTTGTATTTGTCCGACTGTGCTGTGATTTGATTCCTACTCTCTCTTCAAGAGTTGATTGCTGGATTCATCTCTTGACTCAATGTCCCGAGACAGGTTTAGTATGTAATGTGACCTAAACAAAGCAACACGTAGTGTTTAAGCTTGTATAAAAACACCAGTTTAAGAGCGGGAGCCAAACTTTGTATTTATGTTTTGTTAGCTAGCGTAGGTAGTCCACGTTTTGCGCTGAAGACTTGATTTTATTTCTTTTTTATTTAGATTAGTGTTGGATTGGTTGAAGTTAATGTGTTTTGATTGGTTTCTTTGTTTTCATCTCCGCTTAGGTCTCACACTTTTGAGATTTTTAATCAGTATGTTTGTCTATAATTTGTAAATTTCATCATCTTTATGTTTTTGAAGATTTGGTTGTCACTTTAAATTTAAAGAGCATTGGAGTGTTTTGGTGGACATTATTCATTACTTACACTTCTCACTTCATTAGTAACAAGCAACTTCCCCAATTCTAATAATATCTTTAATTTAGTATACTAATTTATTATTTTTGTTGACTTCCTACATTCCTAGACACTAACAACAACAACATAAAAATAGGAAGTTGTAACAAAAACAATATCAAGTGCTAATTTTAATCATGGCTCTTATTAAAAAGAAAAATGGGGTGAGGATGAAGACGATGAGTGTGGAGCGAATGGTGGTTTGTTGTTGTTGACTAATTACGTCAGCAGGTTCTGTGCTCCCAATGGCTCTTGATTTGACATTCATCGTAGAAGAAGCCACACTCGAAACTTCTACAATGAATGGTCCCAACAAACACTATTCATTAAGACAGACAATGGAATGACATTTCATTCCTTATTGACTTGATTACAAGAAACGAGAACAAAAGGGATAAGAGCCAATTTCTAGCATCTCAAAACAATCTAGAGTCCCCGAGGAAAGCAGCGGTCTGATCTCCGTCTCCGCGCTCAGAGACACACACTGGCATTTCCACGGTGCGGAGGTCACAGCGGTCTCTTCTCATCTGCGCTGTTCACGCTCTCCGAGGAGGCAGAAGATCCTCCAGGGATGTTGGGAGAGCACGGCACACCAGGAGCGTTGACTACATCCCAGTGGACTGGCGTCAGCTCCGCTAAGGCTTCAGCCGACACTGCAAACACGCCCAGGGATCTCTGCTTGCTTAAGGTTATGCGCGTCTCATCATTGCACACACTCGTGTAGACAGAGCTGACTCTAAAATGCCTACATGGATCGCTCAGCAGAAGCCACAGCTGGGAATAAGCCTGAATAATCAGGAGCGACACACTGGGCCAGAACCCACGTGGAGCCGATGGGTCCCGACCGCTGGAGAGCTATGAGCTCTTTTGAGATGTTTTGACCAAGCCTCTGTTGAAGAACACACAAACAACATAAAAGACGACTATTCCTGTGGCAAGGAAATGGCATCTATACATTATACACTGGCTTATAAAGACATGCAGGCATTAGTGCAGTTTGAGGTCAACAAGATAAATGAACGAACATATTAATGTGTAGGATTGCTTATGAGGGTTTGGCATTATGTTTAAAGTTACTGCACTGTAATATCTGAGCACAAAGTATACATGCTTCTATATACACTTCATCATAGGGGTGTGCGATATATATAGTCTGCAATATTATCGTAATTGTTGTTTTAACGATGTGCAATTTGACAATATCAAGTATTTTGCAAAAACAAAACAAAACGCCTACCGAGAGCACACATACATTAGCCTGCGTGGTGATAAAGGAGTTAAACAGTGCACGCGCGCAATCAGAGTGTGTTCTTTCACTGCATGATTCAGTTTATTAAAACACATTAAGAATGATCGCAAAATTCAAGATATGGGGGCAGAAAATTGATATATTTACGTTTCACAGTTAAAATCGCACAAAGAGTGCCGTTTTTTCTTCAAAATAAGCATGATTACAAATGTAATATTGATTTTATACAACAGTTCAATAAACAATGAGTTAATATTAAGAGACTTACATTTTAAATACCTTATTGCCAGTTTTTGCTCCATTTCGCCGACAAAAGCGTTTTGCGTCTCTGAGCAACACGATAGTGATCCGTTTCTGAATGATTCAACCGTTTAAATGATTCGGTTCAGTCACAGTGACTCACTTGCTAAATTAATTAATAATTTAAATGATTCTGTTCAGTCGCAGTGACTCACTTATTACCAGTGACTTTCTGCCACCTACTGGCGATTTTAATTTCACATTTAAAGTATTTTTGTTTTTTAGAATAATTTTAAATATCAGTATTCAATGTTTTATGTTTAAAATGTAAAAAAATATGCATTTGTAACTGGTTAAAGCACTTTATATCCCTCTAAGCTGCATTAAACAGTGTGCAAATACATCTTCAGATGCAACTTCTGCAAAGATTAACTTTGATGATACTGGTTTCATTTGTTTGGTAACTGCCTAAATGTGTATTATCTTAATTGACTGGTTAAATGTAAAAATTTGACTCAAAAGATGTACACTTAAAAAAAAAAAAGCTTTATTAAAGGTAAAAATGAATTTAAACTTAAATTAAAAGATTAATTAATCACTGATGTTAACTAAGCACACAGAATATGAAGAATATCATAAACTGCAGCTGTCCACGGTATTCAGATATCAGCACAATAACACACTCTACAAAACATCGTCTAATTATCGTTATCGAAAAAATCCCCAAAAATATCGAGATATCATTTTTTTTTTCAATATCGCACACCACTACTTCATCCTGTCAACAACAGTATTATATTTTAATTTAATATGGCGTATGAGATGATAGCACACTATTCTGACTGAGGTCAAAAACACACTGTAGCTTAACAAGAGTACAAAACTAAGTGTCCGACCTCCTCATGCCAAAAACCCTGAGAAAACATTCCAGAAATACAACCCAGGAGACAGAGCTGAGAGTGTGGAGTCATTTATTAGACGTGCTTTATGCTGGGAACAAAGACGGGAAGAGTATGTTGCTCTTAGCCCAAAGCCAACAGTGAGACACCTGGCCTGATTGAAAATTAACAGAAAGCCAAAGACGCATTCAAGCCGTCCTCGTTCATAGGCAAAGAGGCTTCGATTTCTACAAACAAAAAA
This sequence comes from Gymnocypris eckloni scoliostomus, assembly GCA_027564155.1. Taxonomy (NCBI): domain Eukaryota; kingdom Metazoa; phylum Chordata; class Actinopteri; order Cypriniformes; family Cyprinidae; genus Gymnocypris; species Gymnocypris eckloni. Next base: position 25,705,396 of record CM050424.1, on the reverse strand, counting down.
AAGAAAGCTTTTCTAAAACGTCACAATGGATGGCGTCACTAGGAAGCAAAATAGGTTTCAGTCTTTAAATTTTAAACAGTCTTTAATTAGCAGTTAAAAACAATGTCCCAAACCATCCAGCCTCATTTACATATATTTGACCTTAAAACACAAAACGTTATTTTCGAGCACTGGTTAAAGTTTTCGGGTCACTATATAAGGCCTCGTCCGAGACGTTAAGTTGAATTTACGGCATCAGTGGAGCTTGTCAATCACAAGAGCAACGATTACAGCAGCCAGAGCAAGTCCCAATGACAGCAGCTTGAGTCCATCACCGTCAAACCTCCAGAAACATCCTACAAGTGCAGAGGGAGCCACCGAAGCACAGGCGCCGTTCTGACGGGACGCCTTCAGTTCCTGTGGATGAAACGAGAATTGAAAACAAATAGCAGGCAGATGGAGCGAAACAGTGATAGGAGTGAAATATCTACGACTGTACAAGTGACCGTTAGTGACTCATCCTGCGTTTTGCATGTTAAAGCTCGTCTCTGGGCATGTGCTCATGCAAACACAAGGATTCAATAGCTTAATTCTCTACTTTTATGTCTTTCTGAAAGCCGAAAGAAGCACCTGTGCTCAGCGACAATCACAAGCGGTTCAACAGAAACGAAACGCCATTAAAAACTCAAATCATCATCACCCGCTCTAATCGCAACTCAAAAGAGAAAGATTATCCCTTATTACTGTGACAACAACAGAGGAACTGATGAAAGAGTTTATGGTTTCCAGCTTTAAAAAATATTAAATCATCACAACGATTTAAGCACGAGAAGGCACGGATGGAAAGTGTGCGGTACAGTCCAGATGTCATCCATCAACATCACCCTGACAGGACTCTGATAGAGGGCAGTTACGCTCTGAAACGGCCAGAGATTTACACATCAGGGACTCCGAGAGTAAAATGGTTGTAATTGGAAGTCGTGTCCTCTCTAATGTGTTGGCACATTAAAGGTTCATCTATAATGGACACAGTAATGGGCCGATGTCTCCCATCAGGACAGGCCTGACAGCTGACCCAATAATATGTTCATTTCTGTACCCCCGCGATTAAATATAGAGCCTCAATCTGAATGGCCATTTCATGATTTCAATATTTCAGGCTGTCATGGTGGTAACAGCCAGCTGCTTATAATGCAGATGTGCTCTTTGAGCTCACCATCCATCGCCTTTCTGTGGTTTCAGGAGGTGAACTTTTGGCCAGGTGGGACAAACCCAAATTGGTGTCATCATCAGCATCTTTAGGTCATTAAATACCATTACTGAGAATGATAAGAGCGTGAATCAAAGCTTCATACATAACCTGGAGGAAGTCTATCTGAGAGCCCAGCTAGCTCATCCCAACATTATCCAACTTTTCTAGTTTGCCTCAATGTTTTTGTCTCCTCTTACCACATCTGCGCTTTCATGGTAATGTCTTTGAACCTCAGGCCTATGGGAGTTTATATGGATTGGAAGGTTGCTCTCTCAATATGGGTGAGCATGGAGGAGACTGTCTGTGATTTCCCCCTTGTGTTGATCAGTCATGACAAAAAGATCTTAACATTAGATTGCAGGGTGGGAAAGCAGGGGTATGCCGTGTCTCAATTAGGTCTTGTTCCCTCTAAAGCAACCTGGCGCACTTCCCCTCTTAGCTCGGTTTGTTTGGGCATATGTGAACACGGCAATCGCGCTCTGATCCACGCCAAAACAATGGTCCATTTAGAAACTTTGCCGCGTGAAAGCGTACCACACCAAGAATAAAAAGCAACATTGTAATCGTTTTAATCTCTATTTCAGAACAATGCAATCGATCTACAGGTGTGAAAGCACCCTCAGTTCCTAGAGAGCCGCAGCGCTGCAGAGTTTAGTTCCAACCATTCTCCAACACACAAACCATTTAGTTTCCAAATAAGCCTGAAGGACCGGATTAGCTGGATCAGGTGTGTTTAATTAGGGTTGGAGCTAAACTCGGAGAACTACCAAAAACTAGAGAAGACTATGTAGTAAATTATGCACAATTACATGCAATTAATCTTAAACCAAACCCTAACTCTATAGTAAGTGCATTGGTAATAAACTGTAAAACAACGTGCAAGCAAACATATACAGAATAGGCTGAAATTAGTTGTATATCAGTACTGACACTGGAACACTGAAAGAGTGTAACGCTATCCTGGGAGACTGTACTTCTAACATAAATCCATGACTAAGGATATCACAGGGTCATCCGAGCACTAACCATGAGTGTGGGTGGCAAGTTAGCAACAGTGCTTATTCAGAGAGGAGTGGCAGGTATGGAGGCCCTTTTAGTGGCATCTGTGTCTTATTGTGAATCAGGTCACAGGTGTGATTTCCAGATGGTGTTTTCCTCTGCCGAGTACGTCTGAATGTGAATGGAAAATGCCATGTGGATCATGTAGCTGAAGCTCCAGCCACAGATGCCCTGCATGACTCATTGAGTCTCATTCAATCAGCACCTCACCTTTGAGATCGTATCCCACAACTCCTGCTCCTAGAGCTATTGTGGGCTGCACTCAAAGCATTCATCTCTGACTCCCACACGATGGTAACATGCTCACGGCTCTGTTTGTGGCTACAGTAGAGGAGATAACCTGTTCTGCTGACACCACACAGCAGCTGAAAGCTCTTTGGAAAGCACACAATCCACTGCCAGATATTCTGAAAGCACTCCAGAATTGCTATTCAATGTCCTATTGTACTGGACATCTTCCATTCAAGGACAATTGTGAACAAGTCAACCGTTTTGCTATGACTATCCTCAGAAGAAAAGCAGTGACTCAATGTGTAATGCTTCTCTTGGTAGTGTGTGTGGAGTCTGTATTCTCACTTGAGAGGGCCTAAAACAGAACCCTAGGGGTCTCCAGTGATGAATAATATAATCCAAGGGACGTTCTGCTGTAAAGCATGTCTGAAGTCGACATGAGTAATGTAAAACACCTCAGAGTCTCCGACTGCACAACGGGAGAGCGCAGAGGACGCAGTTGGAGCGTATTAAAACTTTCAGCCGTGTGGGGAATGCCTTTGTACTGCTTGCCTTCCCTCAGCGGATATTCAACGCAATTACTTGCCACCCATCTCATCCCAGGCGGAAGCACGTGATGAAGGCGGGTGCAGTGTTACTGGATAACATCTCTTTAGCAATGTAAATGCGCTCCAGTTATCTGCTGATGCTGCAATACATATATCATAAGCCATGCCGAGAAACGCTTCCTCAAATACTCAGCTTCTTCCTCTTTCATCAAATAATCTGCTCATAGCTGAGAGAGACTGTATTTCTGAACCCTATTGACTGCAATAGAGGAGCAGGAGCTGATGGGATGCTGGGTTAGTTATACTAACCCTAACCCTAACTGACTAGTGCTTCATTAAAACCTGAAAATAACAACTGGACCAGTCAAACCATTAGGACATAAGGCCTGTGAATTAGCAAGAGCAGTCTATAACTGAGGGTTAAACCATTACTCATGTTTATATTTTTGACTGGCACTTCATGCTGGATCTATAGACAGTAAGGAAAACACAGCTAACTACAAATAGTAACATGACACTAACCATACAATCATGTATAAATACACTTTTAGCCAGTTACAAAATTCAAGAGATATTTGCAAACAAAATTTAATTCAAATTGCATCCTGTTCAACCCAAGCCATGTTAAAGATTAGGCATATTATTGTTTTGCCATGGTTATACATTTCGATATTTAAGTTGAAGACATTTCTGTTTTACTTTTATATAAAAGTTATTGCTGGTACTTTGTTTGGAAGCCACACTCCAAAATATAATATTCTCCCTGAAAATGTCTGTCTAATTTTATGGTAAATATATTTTATATAAGTCTATGAAACAAGATAAAAAAAAATACTTTAGACAAAACATACCTATACTAGTATACAAATGGTATACAAAGACCATTTGCCTGAAAACAAGTCTTGATATCTTGTGTAGTCTGAAGTAAACCTTGTTTTTTAAGTTTTTTAAATGCTTTTAATTTTGATACTTAGATTTTTTTTTCAAGTCTAAGACAAAAACGAAGCAAAATTAAGTAAAAAGTTAATTTACATTATTTTTTGCAATGCACTTGATTTCTTGTGTAACAAAGTAAAACCAGTTGAGAATCACAGGACTAAAACATAAAATCATTACTAGACAGTCTAGTTTCGATTGAGCGAATGTGTTTCATTTTCTCCATTACTCTCTTCTCTGCCACTATCTTTTCCTTTTTTCTCTTGCTCTTTCTCCTCTTTTGATGAATGTCAGTTAGAGTGACCGCTAGTGCGTGCCGCGTCCAGACACCGCATTGATCCATGTCTGCGTAACTCTCTCTCACACACACACACACACACACACACACACACACACACACACGGCGTTTGTCGATAGACTCTGGCGGCTCAGACAGAGGAGGAGAGAGGCTCAAGGACACGGACACTGGACCTCCAGATGCCTGAACCATCTCCCGCCGGCGGAGGTAATAAACAACACACACCACAGCCTAGACGCTTCACCACAGCCAAACCCAAATAAACACCGCCAACATCCAAACACGGGGTTATGCTGGAACGGAAAAAGCTTATCGCTTCTGCGCTGAAAAAGAAGATGACTGCTTTGACATTCATCAAGCTGTGAACTTGGCTAGAACACCTTGTAGCCCACATCAGCACCGCAGTTTCAGAGCACATACACTAACAGATCAAACCCTTATAACAAACAACACAGAAATCAAAAACCACCAAACCAATTCAGATTAGGCCTGCCACCAAAACAGGTTTTCACTACATTAACATTGTGAGCAAGCAGAATCACAATAATGTCAATGACAGTTCACAATATGGATGCCTCTCATAACTTATGTGAATAAGTCTTAGACCAATAATTCAATACATAAATAAGTTTGAAAAAAAACTAGTGCTTTAAATTAAAATAAAGCTTAAACTGCTTAAATAACGAAAATCCCCAAAATATAAAACACCCAACAAATATCTAATTTAAAATGCAAAAATAAAAGGTACAATTAACTACTAGCTCAATCGTATGCCTGGACAAAATGTGCCCTCAAATGTGATTTAAAAGGACCCAACGTAGTACAGCATCTAATATCTACAATCCAAAGGCAGGTTATATCAAGATCAAGATGGCGCCGCTGGTGGCTGCCTCCGTGGCGTGATCCGCAGTTGTTTTTATTAGTTTGTCTTGTCTTTAGTTATATCCCTGCAGTCAGTTTCACCAGAGATGAATTGCTGGACATTTGGCAGTACACACCACCGGATATTTCACCAGTTTTCGGCTATTCTAATGTTTTGCTGCACAATGTAGTTGGCGGACGCCCAGCGAGCCGGCGCGCTCATGAAGCTCATACAGCGGACAGCGCTGCCTAGCATCCATCGAGCGAATCTCCGCTCTCTACCCAACAGAACGGACAAACTCTCTCGGACAAGTAAGCTCTGTGTTTCACGGAAACCTGGCTGAACGAATAATTCCTCATGTGTGTAAACAAACCTGCCAATAAAGCTCATTCTGATATATAATGTTTGAAATGATCTCAGTGGCCTTGTTGTCTGATAAACCTGAAGAAGATACAGAATATATTCGGGAGCTAGGCCATGCAAGGCCTTAAGAACATATATTAAGACCCTAAACTGCACTCTTAAGTTAACTGGGAGTCAATGCAACGAGGTTAGCCCTGGGCAAACACTGACCTGCGTCACAGTCACAATCAAAAGCCTAGTTATTTTGTAGAAGTTGAAGACGATTCAGGTCAGCCTCAGATACAAATACAGCCTTGACAACTTAAAAGCTTGTATATAACCTGCTTCAAATCATTAAG